>JAOXNN020000036.1:2271007-2316289 GCA_028571205.2 Hydropsyche betteni | reverse complement strand
TCTGGTTTTTATTTCGAAAAAACGACCGTCGATCGTTTTAAAGTCGCGAGCGTCATTGTGATACACACACACACACACACACACACACACACACACACACACACACACACAGACACACACACAGACAGACAGACAGACAGACAGATATCCGCTATTATATATATAGGGGATAGGGGATTGAGCATACTTCCATTGTTCGCCGAAAAAGATTTTAATGAAAAATCTATACGACACAGCGACCGAACTTCAAAAAAAGCTCAAAACCCAAAAGCTCGAACCGTCCAACACCAGAGGACCACCTACCAGCCGACAAGAGCAAAATCGCATTGCGAAGGTCGCGGCCGTGAATTCGCCCGAGTCAAGGTGATCGGCGGGATTTCGACCACACGGGCCGCGGTAACACTAAACCTGGGGCCCCATCCTGGGGGCCCAGCCCCGGCCGGTGTCCCCTTACAGGGGCGCAGCCGCCCGCTCGGGTCTGATCCCCCTTTCGTCTTTGTCGCGTTTCATGTCCGCCGCTGGATCGTTTTGTATACGATTATGCGCATGCAATCGTGTGTAGTTTGTGCTTTTAGGATCGGCGTACACGGGCTGTTTTTGTTGAGTGTTTGGTCGATTTTGGTCCGTGCTGATTTTGTGTTGAATTTTAGTTGAGGGAGTTTGAATAAGTAATTTGTATTTCTGGAATATGATTATTATTAAAAGGAAACAGCTGTTCGTTGAAATAGGGATTGTTGTGTATTTTTGGAATTGGCGCACACGGGTTGTTTTAATTAAAAATAGAAAATAAACCGATCGTTGTTCTTGTTATAATATAAATTTTAAGACATTAAATTCGTTCGAATATAAACTGGTAAAACGACTATATAGATTTCATTATAGGGGTCAAAGTTGGTATCATTCATAACACTGAAATATTATAGGATTCCTTATATAAGTATATATATGTATACATTTTTGATCATTGGATTGTTTTGATAATGATAATGATATATGATTTAGATTCAAATTTGAAAATAAAATTGATTTTTCACTTTCAAAATTTAGTCCCGTACGATGGGAAGATGGGATACAGCCACCCACTGGGTTTGTTCTTCCTTTGTCTTTGTTGAGATTCAATATTTTTATGCTTTATTTGTATTCATAATTATGCGCATGCAATCATATTTGTATTTTAGGTTCAAAATACATGAACATTTTTATATCTGGATTTTCCTTTTAGAAAGGTACCGGAAAAATTGAAAGTATTTTTTATAATTTCGTGAGTTTCATTGAAAAATTTGTAATCATGAATCAAATTAAATAAACCAAAGAACGCCCAATGAACAAAAAATAAATAAAAGGTTGTTTGTGGTTTACGTTCACAGTTCGAATTTTCAATTTCAAATTGTTATACTGTATGTTTTTTAATATGATTGCACTAAGTACAATTAAATTCGAATATACGGACCGCAAGACGACCGCAAGCTCCTAAATCTACGATAGCTTATATATGAAAAAAAGTAATAGAAACCCAAATTTGTTGTATTTTCGCACTTCACTGCATTTTTTTATATGAAAATTCATTGAACTTGTGGCATTGTACATGTGGATTTTTTTCACAAGCGGAAAATGTCTGCAATTATATTGCTTCTCAAACATTTCGATCGATGATGGTATTGAAATTTGTTCGCTGTGCGCAAATATTTGAACAGAAAACTTAACTGAAAATTGATTTGATTATAAATATTTGAACATGTAAATATTCTTTGAATGGAAAAACGATCCCACAAACTCGTTGAAAAGTGTTGACTATGAAATAAAAAATATATTATAAAATTTAATACGCTGATTGAGAAACTGCGTATAATAAAAGTATGATAAATTGATTATAACGATTTTTTTTAATTGTATGAAATACGCACACTTACCATCTGCCGTTCGCGATGAGAAAATTCAATATCAAAACACAAGACTAAATTTTCGCGCTAAAATTAAATTATTAGAGATCGACGAGTTCACACATCAAAAGAAAACCATGTCGAATTATAATCCTTAAAAAAACACATAAATGTCATATGCCAATTTTACAGACCGATACCAAAATTTTCCACACACACAAAACGATACCATTATACAAACAAAAAGACTTAGAAGAAACCCAAAATTAGGGGCCCTCGCGTGCTTTTCCGATCGATCCCTTCTTCAGTGACACACAAGGTGCCGCACTTTCTGAAAAAAGATTTGAATTTCAATTCGGGACCATATGCCGTTTCGTCGCCGCCAAACCAAGCGTCAAAATACAAGTTCGACAACCTCGAAAAAATCCATATTCGATATTTTGCGACACCCCCCTCATCCCCTCTAATATTTTTTTTTGATTCGCTTTTCAATTTCGCGTTTCACGCTCGAGCGGCGTATATATACCCTTTCGATGTCGGTTTATTTTTCGGTTTTATTGTTTCGGCGAGACCTTTTCGGCGTTTCATTTTGCATGTCCTTATTATTAATTCATTCACGTTTCGGGCGTCAATGAAATGCGTACGATTATGCAAGTTCGTGCGTCGAGTCCTTCGTTTGCAATGTGTACTTATTTCATTTTTTTTCGATGTAAATTAGAATATGTTGCCTTGAAATTACAGATAGTTTTTCGCACGTTTCGTATGTAAATTTTGTTTAATTTAATTTGAGCTATTTAAAAAAAATATTTTCGTGTTACAGTAATATGTATAAGTATAGTAATTTATATCAGATATTAATTTTGAAATTTATGTAAATTATATTTAAAAAAAAAATAGTATTACATTTGTTAAAGTTCACAGTTAGTCTACGTGCGAAAATCAATATCGGTTTTTAGATAGTAAACATGTAAAAATAACAATTTTGTGTCATTACGTAACAAAGAAAATACACTATCGCAAAATTACAAACATTTTTTCCAATACGTAGATAACAACAGAAACTGTAAATTTAAAAATACTAAAAAAATTCAAATCGACTTCCAATTTCCTCATACACACGTCACATTTACGTGCATTTTTTCCTTTCTCATCAACCCAACAGAGCGTCCCCTTCATACGTGTATGCGAGCCATGGCGCGAACGGGCATTCGGCGCTTCTTTTGGAGCTTTTTTTGTTCTTGTGCAGATTGAGCAATAACCCTGAGGTGTGCGGTTGTATGTGGGCAGGTAGGTAGGTGGTTCGCAGTTTAGTTATACTTCCTCACGTTACCGGACCCTCATCCTCGCTGAGAGCTACACAGGGGCGCAACGAGAACGACCGCAATATCGTGATCATAATTCATGTGAAATTGATAGAATTTGCTTCGGTTACAGTGTGAAAATATAAATTGAAAGTTCTTCTTAATGAATTTTCCGGGTTGTGTAAATTTTCTTGATTTTCGATGCTTATTTTATTAGGGTGTGGTGGTTTTGGGGAACGGTTCTGTTTTGATCTAATAAATTGATCTATTCTTATAAAAAAGGGTAACTGCTCGGTCGTAGCATTCATAAGTCAGACGAATCCGCCCCTGTCAACATTCCAACCTCTTTTTTGCTCAACAGTTTTCTTCTTAGCCTTTGTTTTTTCATCTCGGCCTACCTGAGCGGCCGCCATCATCAACAAACGGTCTTTACGTTGCAGCTTCCCAAATGTGATCGAGGCGATTTCCCGCAGAAAAAAACGTAGAATTTCCAACTCGAGTGAGCTTTTCTGCATCTTTAAGCCTTTTGCCATTCGTTTCATAAATATTTTTAACGGAAATTAACCACTAAATCATTTTCTTTATAGTTATCTTTTCCAAGATTCTTTATTCGTTTCAACCGTCCTTTCTTATAAATAATAATAGTTTTTTTTTCAATTATCAATCAGCGTCAAGAGAGAACGAAGTAACATGTAAATTAATGCTTCAATCAATCACTGAGCTTTTAAAATAAAATGATAAAACTTGGAGAAACGTTGCGAGCCCAGTCTCCATTCAGTATAGCCCTTATATTTGCTCCCAATACTCTGTGAAAGAAATTACGAACCGCAAGTATTCCAGAATGCCCTTTTCAATCTCGAGACGTATGGAACTTGTTGTTTTTAAAGACCTCCGTGAGTGTGACAGCTAATTCACGTGTAATGAACAGTAAATTGAGAGATCACCGAAAGCCCATTGCATATGAAAATTAATTGAACAAACATACCGAAGAAAATAATCAGATCCCAAGCGAGGCTTGCACAAGTTGATAATTGATCCGAGCTATTATACCGTTGAAACCAAAATAATTCACGTTTAAAAATCATTCATGTTTAACACGTTGCCGGTTACGTGTTCGCGTCGCAAAGTGTCGACTTTCCATTGTTCGTCACATTCGATAAATTATTGAATGTTCATTGTTATATGGAAAATATTCAGAAAACTCAATTCATATCGTGAGCGAAAGAAAGGGCACGTTATTTATTGTATGTGAGTTTCGTTCGAGCCGCGTGCGCTCGCAAATAATCTGCCGTTTTGCATTCGCAAATATATCGCAATAATCACGAAACGCATTGCGCGTATATGGGCGCCGTTTTTTCTTTGGAAATTCTCGCATTAAAATATATACGAAAATACAGTGTTTGGTATCGACCGCGGAATTGGGTTTTGGAACGTTTGCGGTCGCGGGTCCACATTCTTATAATTTTTCTCACACGTCATTTTTAATACGTGGTGTTTGAGAAGATTCTTGACGAGTTCGTGTGTTTGATGTTCAAATTTGATTGAAAGAAATCAAAAAAATTTGTGAAAATTTCATTTGAGATTGACATAAATCTATTTGGGACAAATTATTTATTTTAAATTTTAGTTCATATAGTTTGACTAACAACTGATTCAATTTGTAAATGAATCTAATTTAAATTAGAATATTCAGAAAATTTTCTTCATATTTTTTTTATTTTTTTACGTTTAATTTCAATATTTCTGTATTACAATTATATAAAAGTATATCTGTGGTTTTTATATTTAGCATGTTGTTTCTGTTAATATTTTCACATAAGTCATTATCAGCACAAACTAAAAAAAATCTGAAGACTTTTTTCATATTATAACAACAGCAAATCATATAAATTATAGTTTTTTGACACCAAAACGAACCATTTAATATTTAATAAAATGGAGCAATAATATTAATTACGAAAAGGGGGTGGTCCGCATATGAGTCGGGGTTGTTATTTGTTTCGCTATAAATACACTTTATGGATTTCGAATAAGACTTTGATGTCTATATTAGGACATGCTAAATCGTAATAGAGACGTCAAACGGTTAACACATTTTAATTGATTTATTGCGGTGGACCGATTGGCTCTTCGTAATAAATAATTGTTAAGAGAACCGCTCGATGGGCTTATCCTCTCGTGGTTCTTGGGGCTGTCGTCAAGATTAGCTGGTTGGTAAAATCGAATCCGATTAACATTCGAACAATGGTCCGAAATTTACGGTGAATTATTGCTTTTCGAAATTGACTCGCGTGTGAAAGATCGTCGGAAATTTTTCGGAATTAACGAAAGCGTTTCGTTAAACCGACTCATTATACGAAATTTATGTAAATGTTTTTACGAATTAACTCTTTTGAAAGTGAAAATGGGAGCGAGAGTGACGGTCATCTTTGGTCGTCATTTCGCTGTAGAATTCTCGACCGGAAAGTGAAAACTGGTTTTTCTTTATTTGCCTATTTATGACACCGAGTGTTTTGTAATGGTGATCGGTTCAATAAATTGCGATCGTAAAATCGTCTTTGTTATAAACAATGAAAATTTCAACGATTTGAAGATTGAGACGCGACGATAAAAATTTAACCATTTTCGCGTTTTACTGTCGAGTTTTCGCAACGCACAACATAAACCAGAAGATGAACCGTTAAATCAAATGTGTGTGATCTTGTTTCTGCGAAACAACTTTCGCTCCGCATTAATTCAAGACGATTTTTGTCGGGTTTTAAAGCCGCAATAAGACAAAGAGTAGGTACTCGAGATGCAACCGAGTTCTCACACACGGCACTCCTTAAATTGTATTGCATATTAAAATAACGTTCTCGATTTAAATTGACTTTTCCTCGTTGGTTCTTTAAACGTATATTTAAATACATGAAAGTTTACGTCTACGTCTGTCTTTCTGTCTGGCCATAGACTCAACAATCGGGATAACTATAGAGATTAAAAACGTTTCTCTTTACTTGAAAGTTTTTCGTAAAATGTTGTACACCTGTGTCGATATTGGTAGTTTTGAATTAAGAAAATATTATGAATTTTCATGATCGTGTCACGTAAAGCTTTCGGACAATTGGCGCAATGGTCGACTTATCATCACGGCATATTGAAAAATGTCCAAATTACAGAGTACGAACGGAATAAAAAATCACTGACGGAAAAGGAAGAAAAGACCGCAAACACGGCGAGCCTCTCATAATATAATAACAATATTACATAAAGCGGACGTGTATGGTTACAGAACTGAATTGATCGCGATAAAAATCTCCATAGCGCCCCGAAGTGCCTTGCCAGAAGTATTATTGAGTTACCAATTGATTTATCTAATCTGTAATCAATGAACACATAAGGAACTGACTACAAATCAAGGGGGAATGACTTGCGTTGTTTTTAGTTTAACGGAATTGTTTTTAAACGAACGCATTGTAAGGATATTCGAAAATTTTTCTTTTCCTATATTGGATTTGGATGTTATGATCGACTGTACATTAATATATATTTGCGATTAAACTCCAATAAAATTTAATTGGTTCGAGATCTCGTTAGCGCAGAAAGCTCCACTTGTAAGCTTTCTGGATGGTCTCTAATAATAAACGACTCACGATGTCTCAATTTGCGAATTGTTTCACGATTAACTAGTTCGGGTCGCGACCACAGTAGGTGTTGGACAATAAACATTTCTTGTGAAAAACAATGGTCTGAACCTCCAGACCAGGATACGAGAAAATATTTAGAAAAGTGCTCGTATAATTCAACACCGCTATTAAATTACCGTTTATGATCGAACGATTTCCAACTGAGTCCATATTGAACACATGTAATAAAATGAAAGGAATTTCAAAATATGAAATGGACTCGAAATTTCCGTGCGAAAATCAGTTTAACTGACATTCGAAAAACTGGTCGCGCGATTAAGTAATGAACATTATAAAAACGAGTCAAAATAAGAAAAATTTGCGGGAAAAATTGCAATAACGAGAAGTGGGTGGAGCCACATAACGAATGAATGAATGAGTAGGGTTTTAAGGATACGTTTGAATCCTTTAATTAAATCTGAGCCGCTAACTTGCATTAAATTTTGATTCAAACGCGCTTATCGAAATACGTTAATGAACGGTGGTTGATATATTTTATGCGAATATGATTTATTTTTGTGCAACGTTATATATTTGGTCGTTTACCTTTTTACACGTACGCGGTCATGTTCGGAGAAAAGCTCAAGATCTTCTGGTTTGATTGTGAGAGGTATTCTTTCGTAAGAGGTACAAGTATGTGCAGTTTGTATCTGGGTGCAACAGAGAATTTAATGTGTAACAAAGAAATAAATAAAACAATGGGCACATACATTTTATTTATTATATTTACGATCTTGAGACTATATATAGTTTGCTTGGGAAAATTTTACGTGTAATTAAATATGATAATTTTATAGGTTCCATTCACTAATCCTTAATAAAGTCATATAATTTAAAAGTTTTATTTATTACCCG
The DNA here is from genome assembly GCA_028571205.2 of Hydropsyche betteni. Taxonomy (NCBI): domain Eukaryota; kingdom Metazoa; phylum Arthropoda; class Insecta; order Trichoptera; family Hydropsychidae; genus Hydropsyche; species Hydropsyche betteni. Next base: position 2,308,588 of record JAOXNN020000036.1, on the reverse strand, counting down.
TGATTTAGGTTTACAAGAACACTGAATCCACTTCATGAGAATTTTCGGTCCTTGCCGAATCGATAAAATATTCAAATCTTCCAACACTAAAACCTAAATTATATATATATTGTCATTTCCTGGTGCGCGTTAAATTCTTCACCAAATTTATAGTATAAAGATTAAATATTCAAATCAGCGTCGTAAAACACGACCTCTTTACAATTTCACGAATTTAAACGGCGTTCACTTTTTCGGTAAACAGCTTTGTATTCCGTAGTTTTTACTTTTGTTCGATATTCAGTTGTGATAATTTAATTCAGGATACTCGGCTTTGACCTTTCAACCCCTTCGTGCTAAATCGTTAACGTCTTCCGTTTAACACGACAGTTTCGTTGTGGAACAATATGGTTCAGGTAATTTCGCATAACCCTTTTTTTTTCGTTTCCTATTATCTGGCTCAGGTAAGCGGCGATAATTCTTCATTATCATTTGCATAAAAGATGACAAAACTGGTAGAATTGCAAAAACGTGCAAAAAGCTTCTTTTGTCAATGTGAATACGGTTAAGTAATACAAAGCCAAAAAAAAGAATACGTTATTTAACCGTCTTGCGCTTACACGTGTGATTCGTGTGTATAAAATTTAAGAATTTCCGTTTGTTTATTTTACAATCGTCGCCGTCATAATCAATGATTAATTTCGGAGAACTCATAAATTTAACCTTTTTATCTGGTGCTAACTAGTGATACCGATGATGAATCAATGGTTATTCAGAAAATCATGTATATTTACAATTTCTCAGTAAATAAATAATTAAACACAAGTATTCGTCTTAATTTAATTATTTTTGTGATCTTACATTATAATATTTCTAATTTTCTTTTGAAAACCTATAAAATTTCATATGCACATTTTTTACAACTCCCCTGAAAATCAATACAGTATTCATCAAAAACCAATCACGCTGCAAAAGCAAGCATTTTTTCATAACTGTCGATGATGGAATGCTACGTACACATATACGAAACGTCACAAAAAACTTAATCTGCATCTCGTCATACTGATGAACTTTCAGAGGTTCGTTAGCCCCGAAAAAATCATCGGAAAGAATACTCGTGCACGGTCCACACTCGGCCTGTATCCAACAACAACCGGGTGACTAAAATGATTGTGAAAACAAAAAGTGTCGTCGACGTCAAAGACTTTTGGCACCCCTCCTCCTATACCGGAACTAGAATATTTTCGTCTTGTGTCAGAAATCTGAATTTATATTACACCTGAAGCCGTTTCCGCGTGATGAGTCAAATTTTAAATTTTAGCCAAAGTTGTTGAAACTGTCTGTGCTATGAATATGTTTTTTTGTGATTGACAATTAAATAATGATAACCTCGTTCACATTTATGGGGCCAAGACCAGTTGGGTGAACTATATAAATATTATTTCAGGATTGTGAAAAAATTTCTTAAATTTCGATACATGTTTGTTTTGATTCGTCTCTATATTGAAATAATTTATGTTTAATTACTGAAGGAATATTCGAAGCACATACGTGACGAAGGTATGAAAACATATGTAAGAACATTGAAAAGGTTCGAGGATACAATGCAACTGAAGTAAAATGGAACTGATGCATGCAAATCAACTGAATGATTGATTTAAGTAGTCACTAGAGAGTGTGTACTTGAATGATCAATAGCTGTACAAAAAAAACTATTGATTTATTGTACAGCGAAGTATGGTGTATTGAATAATCTTTCAAGATCTTTTTAATAACTTCTGGTACTAAACAAAGATAAGTTGTTAATTTTCATTCAGATAATATTATACTACAGACAATAAATACGAAAAAAATCCATAAAAAGATATACAAAACTGACTAACCGACATGCATTGACACGATCAACAACCCACAATCCAAATGCGTCAATTTAAAACGCAACACCCTAAGCTCAATGACCCAGTCAAAGACCAAATGTCATCGCCGAGGAACCAACGGCAAAATCATTGTTGTTAAGGGCCTTCGAAGGGACGAAAGACCGTTACGACTCCAGCCAAGAAGTCCCTCCACCCAAGAGGGACAGATGTCTGATCGACCCCAGACCAATTGTGCAGACGTTGCACAACAATGGTTCCGGAGTTGCTTTCACGTGGAAGAAGATGCGGAACGGGAATTGCTTGGGGTAGGAAAGTTCTCCCTTCGAAAGGTAGGAAGATTAGTCTGGTCGTCGGAGCCTATTCATCGATCGATTCCTGTTTTTGTCGTTGATTGAACCCATTGTTGACGCAGAAAGCTGGTTCGGAAATGAATCGTTGATTCGAAGTTTGGAATAACCGTTAAATTTTCGACGTGGTTTCGTTGAATTTGGTTTTGAGTTGTTGAACAGTTAACGATTATGCAATTTAATTGTTTGTTGTGATGTCTTAATTACAGGATATTATCTTTAGATTTGTTTACTGCGGCTATTGTAAGTTGTCATTGAAGAAATACACGTATCAAAATAGATAATGTATGATGTAATAATTGTGGTGATCTTCATTTTATTATTGAATTATCATGAACGCAGATGAATTAATCTTATATATATTTTTTTTATATTATAGACAGCATAAGTAAAATATAAAAGATTTTTTGTTGAAAAAAAAAGTAGATTGACGGTTGCAATGCATGGACGGTTTGGCATGCGCCAAGCCCAGCTTTGCAATTGTCTTTTTTTTTGCGTGAAATTTTAGGGATGCGATTTCTGGGGTACTGTAAGAAATCTACTTGAATGTGAAGTTGGTTTAAAGACTAGGTAAAGTTCCGATGTTGTGTATGTTTTACAAACGTGGCGTATTTGCAGCGTTAATATTTAAAGTGGAAACAGGTAATTTTTTCAACAAGAGCAACACTTCCTTTCTCACCATTATCATTATAAATAAATAGCCCCTTTGGTGTTGCTTTTTAAACATAAACATTTGTTTTCGATAAGTATTTAGATTTTAGCGAATAATGAATAAGATTTTTTTGTCACTGTTGGTGAAAATTGTATATTGAATGATTCGAATTGACTAAAATTAATTGTAAGATGTATTGACTGCACCCCGCCTTTAGGTATGCGAAAATACCGTTACTAGTTAACTTTTTTTTCAATTTTTGCACTAGCATATTCAACTTAAGTTATTTATGCGAATTCTAGGGGAAGAAAATTAATAGAAAAGGTACACTATTATAGAAGGAGTGTATTGCATATATAACTTTTATAAAAATAAATTTATATCTACGAAAAAATCCGTTGCACATATAATTTTTCATAATATAAATTATAATATAAAATATTTATATCTCAGAAAACTGAAGAGTACCAGATATTATGTCATTATGTCATAAATAAATAACAATAAAAGTTATGCATATATTTTGATAACAATGAAATTTGTTAGTGTGTACATATATATTATATATTCTCCTATCGTTAAAATACATGTATTTCTATGGAAAGAAAATAATCAAATGAAATTGTGGCGACGTAATGGAATTTGTTTATATTGTTACTTTATTGATAATATTGATTTATATATGTTTTCGAACAATATATTAAATGTATGTGTTATGATTCAGCAATCAATGAAGAAAGAGAATGAGCTCAATTCGCTATTGTTAGTGATTGTGAAAAATTAGAATAAATACAACAAAGTGATAAAAATTACTTTCAAAATTTATCTTACATTATAGAAATAATTGAAAAATCACTTTTGTTGGAAGTATACTACAATTTTCGATAAATTTATCAATATTGTAATTTTAGAGAATGAAAAATTATCTCTAAATTTTAATATTTTATGTGAAACATTGTTTTCATTATATACCTAATACGTCCATTGAACTTTCTAATGATAGTAGCATGGCAGGAAATAATTTTTATATAAATAAAGAAAACGTCATTTTCATTGTATCATCAATAATGACAAACATTTTTATATCCGCGAAAAAAATAAATAATGATGTAATTTTTTCCGAAGTGATTATGGAGATACCATTCAAATAAATCATTAGTAAATGAAATAGATATACAAACACTTCACTTTCTGTTTAACGCTATATATGTACGAGTTCAGTACATTGTCTGTAAATTTTCAATGTTAATATTGACTAAGCAGAAACGTCTTTCGCAAATAAATAACCTGTTGAACATTTTTAGATTGAGTTCCAGAAACGGAAAATTATACATATTTTCTAAAGGCGCGGCGGCAATCAGATCAGTTTCGATAACCCGACAATGAATCCTCACATGTTAGGCAAATGTGAATTTTGTTAAAAATCCTTCTGTTAACAATTCGCCTTTGGTGATAACCTTATCTTCCCTATTTAATATCAACAGGGAAGATAAGGGGATGAAGTCATAGTTCAATAAAATAACATCCTCGAATATTGGTCGTCAAACTAAGAAAAAAATAAGGAACATATTCCTTATGATATTCAAGAATTCAAGATTTGCCGAAAACGAAGATATAATATTATAGAGGCACGTGTTAGAATGTGATTTATTTGCAAAAAATGCCAGAATCGCTAGGAAAATTTGAACCGAGATTTCGGAAAAGTGGTTAGTATTGAAATTATGGTAATGTAGGTCTTCAAAAACACCTGTCAATTTTGACGCAAGTCCGGAGTTAAGGTCAAGAAAAACCAGTCGATGTCGTTCTCATTTCAGTGGCATTTGAATTTATATAAATTTCCATTACATAATATTATGTTATACGTTTGCTACCTACCACCTGCCATCTAGCTGAGATTTGACTTGGAAACACACGGTCAACAACAATTAGCGATTATTTCATTCCGAATCTTCGACATGATCGAATTTGAATATAGCCGGAATGTTTGCCATGATTCAAACTCTTATTACAATATTAATATTGTATTGCAAGTCACCGGGATGTCGACTAGTCTGCAATTTTATCTTATCGCTTATATGAAATTTTAAACTCATTTGCTGTCGACAACGCCCGCACATACAATGCTCGCACAATGTCGAGTTAAAAGTCAACAGTGCCAATAATTAAAGTATTAAGTTATATGCTTTCTGTAAATATAATAATAATGGGTTGATCGAACAAGCACATAGATCGTATATACAGAAATACTTTTCGTGTTTCTTGAATGCAATTTTGTGCCATTGACAATTATTATATGATGTTTAGAAGTTTCTTTCGACCAATGCACTGGCGCTATTCTGTTTTTTTTGAAATCGTTGTGAAATCTTCCGGTAAATTTTTGTGAATGGAATCGTCAAAGTCAAATAATTTCGCTTCGTGGAAAATTTTCTATTTAATTGTCCTAAAGACGCGACAAACAATAAGTAGACACGAGTATATTGCACTACGGGCTGTCTTGCATTGTCGAAATTCTATAGAAACTATGTACCTACTTTTGAAAATGTGACCGTTGCAATTCGCTTTGGACCCTACGCATTAGTTTTGGTTTATAAACGCCATTTAGTTTAGCGCCTCCAGGGTATTGAATAGACGTGAAAAAATATATTGTACCATTTTTTATGGATTCGAAAATGCTGATAACATTAAAAAAGTGCACATCTTTTGGTCGCTCTGTACACGAATATTTAAACAATTGAGCAACGGTAATTTTTTCTGTGAGTAAATATTGAAATCGAGTCTAAGTGTGATAAGTAGTATAGAGAAGTCCACGTTTCGCACGCAGACTCACAGTTGGTTACCACCGATATTCTTGATAAGAAAACAGTCCATTGAACACAGAATCAGCTGTTATAGAATTTCTTTCGAGTCGTTATCGTACATCCGGTCATGTTGTGAAATACATATGATTTATTTTTAAAGATGGTATTGGTGTGAATTGAGGTGACCAAACTTTTGAAAAATTTTGTAGGTTTGGTATAGTATTTTAATGAAGTTATTTCTCATTTGGCGAATAGTTTCAAAAGGTAATTATAATGTAAATCAACTATAATTAGCTTTGAAATTCGAATATGGTTAATTTAGCGTATAATCAGGTGAGATATATATAGTATCAGAAAAATAAAAATTCGCAACAAATCACACAAAATTAGGAAAGATTCCAGGCAATAACTATAACCGAAAAAATACGAAAATCTATTGGTGCAAGTATTTATTATATAATAAATCATAAAAAAGGCAGACAACAAAAATATTTCGATACTGTCATCACAGAACTGAAAAAAAATCAAAGGAGAAGCGCTTTGAATGAGCACTACCTTCTTTCTAAGAACTGACCCCATATAGATATTTATGAAAAAAATTTCATATAGCATTCCAGCTCAAGAAGGGTGGTTGGTAAAACGTGATATGCGACTATTTATTTACCTCAAAATAGAAATTCGTCCATAGGGGTTGTTTGGAGTTCTATATCGTGTGAAAATCCCCTCACGAGCGGGGCTGCACATAGTAACATTATATTCGATCTGTTATTATTGGAAGCGGGTTTCAAACCGGACGCCAGGAGGAATCCGTTGATTTATGTTGCAAAAACAATAAGCATCGATAAGTAATAAATGCAGTTAAAAAGTCCAGCTAATGAACACGTTAACGATCGCAGTAAATCAGCCCTTTGCGGACGCAACAACGCATTCGATTCAGCCGTAAATTCATTATATTATATTGCATTTATGCTGAAAACGATACCGACACCTCTTGGTTACTTGTATCTCGCTGACGACTCAATTAATTTTTAATCTTTCGTCGTACAAAGTGTGAAAAATTGAATGGTTTTCACGATACGGAATCGTTCCATTTCCAATGGTGCACCGCAATTGAACGTCGTATAAATAAACACGGTTCGATTTATGAATGTTAATTTATCGCGCAACAATGTAAAATTGTTAAATAAAGGATGCAGCCTTAAGAATGAGCGATTGCGAATTGCCAACAGGCATCAGACGACCTTAGTGTGTGCAATAAATGCGTTTACGAGCCGGCGTCCTTTCATTTTTACATTAGCGCCTAAAGCAGATGATCAAAAAAATTGTGAGTTATACGAAATGTCAAAAATAAAAGATCTACCAAGACGACCGTGGGAATATCACCTCTATTTATGGATAGAATAATGATGTAAGTAACAGATTTAGCGTTTGCCATAAATTGGTCGGTGCGTGTTGTATTATTTTTTGAATGGGGATGACTTGATATGCAAAGTCATGAATGAGCAGTCGACCTCTAAACACAGATAACGTGAATCCACACATTTATAAGATACATATATAATTACAAGTACAGTGTATTCTCGATTGAACCAAATAACCAATCAATAGAATAAATCATCAAATATTTAAAAATATATAATCACCAACTATAATTGATCTACTATTGAAAAAAATGGTATTTTTCCTTGTCATTGATTGTAAGATACTTCAAAAAGTCAAATATTAAATATTTGAAACACCTTTCAAAACAAAAATATGTAGGTAATTACATCCATTTTTTGATAGAATAACTATACTTGAAAAATTTAATGAAAAACAATAATTATTCGGAATAATAATTCTGTAAAATCAATATTTAAATATGATTTTTCACCAAAAACTAAAATAACACATACATAAAATTCTAATTACTATTCTATTAACGATTCCGCCAAATTGGGGTTTCACTATACACACAAACGAAACACGAGTATGTCGCTTTCGGTGAACACATGTCGCACGTAGGACCGAAAGGCGAACCCGAAATACCGGGAACCGGGGTCCGAGAGGTTCGGGTCAAGTGTTTTATGAATGGGTTGCATCTGAGGTCGGTTCCGTTGTGGCCAGGATGTGCTCGCAGGATGTGCAACCGAAACAAAATCGAAAAAAGGACCAAAACCGTGGAATGAACTTGCGGGTCGTAGGTCGCGATGGCGCCTTTTTAATACATATTTGCACAAAATCGCTTTTGTTTGCTTGCGAACGGTATTTGGGTCAATTGCGATGTTTTGTAAGTGTTTTTGAAAAATTAATGGGTTTTTAGTTGAAGAAGAATGTTCCGATACTTACATTGTAATGGATAAAATGGCCATAAAAGTGCTTTTGTGTTCGGCCGCTTTAGAAGTCTGCCGTTTTTTTCAGCGCTTAAAATTTTTAATATGCTGATGCGATGTCGTCATTCTCTTAAATAAATTCGTGAAATGACGCTACGATCCATTTTTATAGAGGCCAATATGCGGGTTCAAGAAGAAATTATCTAATTAAAAAAGCAACGAGTCCGAAAAGTCGCTAAACGAGCGATGAAACAATTGCAATTCACGCACTAATGCGAAACGTTCATGTGCGGATTCCTCGTTTTAATTGCATCGCATATGTCTTATGAATTAGGGAATATTAGACCGCGTGTGCATTCTTCGAGTTTGGTTATCTTTCACCTGACAAAACAATTAATGAAATTCTTCGGGGTGAGTAGGGTAACGCCGTTCAAACATTTTTTGTGCACGTGAGAAAAAACGTTTTAACTTTTTAGAATGCCGTAGCATTGTTGCGTTTAATTTTTGTCAATATTTATACGAACCGATAGCCCTTAAAAAGACCGGAATATATAAAAAAAAATTCGATTAAAATAATTGGAAATGTTAACGTGGTCAATGGTTTGGTCTGGTCTTTGATAGTATATGTACATATTATATAAAAGTAGCGCTTATCATTTAATTATATCACTTTAAAAAGAGACGGTTTGAATAATTAAAAATATCAAGATATTATAACTTGTTCTTGTTACTATGTATATAATGAATTATTAATAATGATAAATAAAAATGATTGAAATTTTGATAAAAATAAGGAAGTTTTGTCCTTAGAGATTCTGATGTTTCGAGTTTTTCAAATACACGAAACTCGGGATAAAAAGTTATTAATTAAGTTATTAGTTAAGTAGTTAATTTTATAAAAAAAAATCAGGATTTTCGTATAACAAAATATAAAAAAAAACTAATGCATTTAAGGATGGATTAGAAAACGTATATTTAATTTCTGTAATAAAGACGAAATCAAAACACGAACTGACACTTTAAACAAATTTTCCCGGGATTTCCGAGACTCGAGACAACGAAAAATCGTCGAATTCGACCTGACCCGACGAAATACCTATTTGCCCTACAATTGACATATAGATTACATATTACATAATGATATTTATTCGAATATAAAAAAATAAATAAAACCAAACCAATTCCATACATACACAAGTAACAAGATACACATTTTCCGAAAACACGTAAATAAAATAATTAAAAACCGCCACCCGCATGTTTGGCAACGAACAGGAAACCCCCGAAAGGACTCTTTCGTCATAGAAAAACACGAGCTGCCCTCTCAACGATGATTTATCAGATGGGTCACGTGTCGCAGGACCATGTCCATTCACATCCAATTTAGTTTGCCGGGATTCCCGCTGAAAACTGTGTCAATCCCCAATCGTCGTGTCCGGGGAACGGGATACAAATTGAGCGGTCACCGGGCATTGAAATCCAATGCCAATTAACCGGCAACCCCTTGTTATTGAGGGATATTTGAAATGGCTTCGTATGGTGACTGGCAATATTTGTGTTTTCCGTTAATTTATTTATATTAATTAAGGGTCGATAGGGTCTAATAATTCGGTGAAAAATTTATTTGTCAATTGTGGATTTTCGGGGGAGGAAGTATTGATTTTTTTTTTTGTAATTTTTCGTTGGAAAATTAAAATTGTACAGACAATGAATTCCTGTTAAAATACTGCAGACATAATATTTTAAATATTTTATTATTCTCATTATTGTTAAATAATTTTGGATTCACAAGGATTTGACGGTTGGCTGAATGTGTCAGAACAACATATTAATTTTCATGAAAAATCGTAACGTATGGTTGGTTGAATAAATTTAAATAGCTTATTTTTGAAAAAATGAGCGAGTTCATTGGAGTTTAAAGGATAAATGTTCATAGATCGAAATTGTTTCGGTGTTAACAATTTTAATGTTTTTTTACACTTACGTAGACGTAATCGTGATTCCTATTTTGACGTTTTTATATGATTTTTTTTTTCAAATCTGAACTAACTTAGCGTACTATTACAGATCATCACGATATGATCTATTTTTTCATGAAAACGTGAATGATTTAGCAATTGCAAAAAAGTACACGTACGCAAAACGAAAAATTAATTTCGCTCCAAAACCCAGCGAACGCATGAACGATTTCCAATTAAAAAGCATTAAACATGAATCATGACACAGAAAGATTTCCATATCTTAACATTTGTTCACATAACAATCTATCGTTTTTATCAATGAACGATTGCGAGTCGGACTTTATAATTACACGCAAACCTCAAACCTAATTGTTAGTGGTTTGGTTCATTCGACGCGATAATTCCAATGCCTGAATTGGTATAAAATTTTACAAATTATCTAGGTTGTTTCCAATTACGAAAAGGTTTTCTAAAACACACACATGCCACTACAGATCCGATCGAGCAAAAAATATTTTATACGTTCGAATCCGTTTCGGGTCGCCATGAGAACAAGCTTGCGAGAGGATCCACAAGGGTGGCGACCGTAGATTCGATCTATATTTTTTGCTGTGGCTCATATATATGAAATAAAACCATTTTTCAAAACTGTTGACCTACGCAGAAAAGACTCGAGATCACAATTGCTCGACCTTTTTGCCAACTATTCGATTATGAGCCATGATTAGTCAAATTTTTCGTCTTTAAAATAATTCACACGAAGTATTTGGATGGACCGGATATGTCGAAGGCCACCGATCGACCATTGTGAGGTTTCGATTGATACAGGGTGGATTAAAATTGTTGTGTATGGAATTTTGTTATGATTGTGCGATTTTGTTCCATTGAATGCGCGTTGAGTTCAATAAACCCGCACAATCATATCGGAAAGTTCTTAATTAAAAAACCAGAATATTTTGAGTCAAAAATAATAATTGGTGAATTCTGCTGTTTGGTATGAAATATTTTATGAATCATATTCAAGGATTCAGCATTAATTTTCGCATGTTCGTTTAATTAGTATGAAACGTATATCACAAGCGTGAAGACGCTCGAGCGAACATAAATCTTGTCGCGAATTAATTAACTATTCGCAGATACAATATTAAATCCAATAGGAAAAAAAGAATATCATAATTTATCCAATTTCTTAAGATTTTGCGTTTTTTTTATATACCTACAATACATCTCGTTCTTTCTATTTACATTTCGTGCCAGCAACACAATATGGTCCGGTGGGCATGAAGCAACAAGGTGGTCTAGGAATGTCTAAAAGAGTATATCCCAATAATATTTGTATTGACAAAGGTTTCCTGGACGCTAACAAAACAAAATACTGCCGGAGAAAAAAGCTTGCGATGGAGCATCGAAAGTTTCACGTTACTTGGTTGTTCGAGCTTCGTGCGAAACTCGCAGACGTTCATTCATCAGTTCTCACACGAACAATTCATTGTGCATCCAAATGACACTCAATTTAGATCTTAATTTGATGTACTCGTTCAAACTATTCAATATTAATTAATTTTGATCGTGGTCATAGAATATTTAGTGATATCTCCAAATGGTCTATTATACATGGTTATTGAATGAAAATGTACTGAAGAATTAGAAATGTATTTTTGTTTCATTTCATAGATTTTTTCGTATTTAAAAAATGATATATCATTTCGATGAAAGTAAATAAGCGGAAGAAGCTTTGAAAAGCTCCTCATCAGATCGATTTTATTTTTATCAAATGGTAGGTTTTTTAGCCCTCCACGCCGGCGACCCCCATTTTCATTCATATGTTATTTCCATTGATTTGTTTGTGTTGAAGCCGCGTTTCATTTAAGATTCCTCTTATTCAGGAGATTATTTGGTCTTACGAGTGGTAATAATAGCCACGGCCTTTATATATCAGCCGAGAAACACATTAAATATAAAGCTCCGAAGGATAAGGGTCGAAACGAACGACTCTCAAACCCATTTTTGTATTTCTACCCTACAAAATGCATTGAAAATATTAAAATTAGTGTCAATTTGTTATGATAATGAATACAATACATTATGAAATATGATTTTTTATATGAAAAAAATGTCTCTGTATTTTTTTATATATAAAGTCATAGTGATGATGATGATGGCCGTCCGTCCTCAATTACGCCTCCGTTGTGAATGGATCGTCTGGCAAAAGCATGAATGATTGCTCGAAATGTATGTACTGTACATGTCGGCGAATAAAAGCTACCCCGTTTTTTGAAAATCGAACTTCTCAGAAGTGAATCTATGAAGCTCAGGGTGGTACATGGAAAATCCTTTGCGAGTTCAATAGGAGTTTACGCGTCCGTTGTCAAATTACAACGCTCTTGTGGTATTGTCGATACTCTATTCATTGTATGACACGTAGTTTTCAGCTTTGGAAATTTCACGAATGGAAAACTTAAAGTAACTGTCATCCGAGAATGAAAATGTAAAAATAGACAATGGTTTTCAGAAGTTAGCACTGAAATATCATTCTTTTTCGCTATGTATTATATAAGAAGACGTATAAAGGGCTGGACATGTATATTTTACATCTATTGATTATTAAGTAATATAATTTGACAAATTCAGAAAACCAAGGCACAACAAAGTTTTTTTTCAATAAAATTTTTTGTGTGTATAGACGATTATAAAAAAAGTATTTGAGGTTTTTGTTGATATCGTCAACAACCAATGCCACCCCGAACAGTTGGCAAAAGATAGCGCCTCAATGAAAGAGCTGTCAGGGTAATCCGAAGTCGCAAGTGAACATCGAAGGGAAGCAACTGGAATCCCCGAGGAATTCTTTTATATCATTGTATTGGCGGCGTATTTGCTCCCATTGATAAAATTTGTTTTCATTGTACCTGTTCCAGGGCGCTTAGCGCACTTGATATACAAAAAAGTACATGAATGTACGCTGGCATTTAACGGAAATCGCATTCCACGGGAGGAAGGATCCCACAGGAAAATCGCCAACGGTCCACAACGGTTACGCGATAGTATCTCACGTTTTCATGTGAATTATATATAGGTTGATCGGTCGTATTGAAGATTCGATACGAGACGTAATTGTACAGAATCGACAGTATAATAAGTTTATATAGTCGTTTTCATGTGGGAAATATATGTGCGTTTAGGGAAGATAACAATTGTGGTAAGAATTCATTTGATAATACGGAATGAATTATCGTTATGGGAAATTTGTGTATAAATATAATAAATTGTTACACATTAAAAATTACAATCGAATAAAATAGTTTTTGTTCAATTTGAAAATTTTGAAAATTCCATAGGAAATAAGTATATGTTTTAAAACACGAATTAAATAACGACTGCAGGTCAATGAGACGATTTGTAAACATACCATCACCGACGGGCAGCGTTCGCGACATTCAAATGCAAAAATTCTCCATTTTGAGGTTTTGTCGCATACGGCAAAACTTGAAAATTCCATTCCAACTAGGACCCTTGACCAAAAACATCGAGAACGACAAAAATTCCCAAAAAACATGCCACGAAAACCTGCCTCCGATCGGAATCCCATATTTGCCTTTGCGGCATTTTCAGTAGGACTTTACGCGTGTGGCGCTCCAGCACCGAGGTTTACCCTCATTATGCACTCATCCTCAGCCTCAGGACTGCATGAATGGGACACGCATGTAAGTGTTGAGGAGCAACAGCCCTTTCCGGGGGTAAACACATGTTCAACGCCTTGGAATGCCCGCCCTGAGGAATGTCTCCGTGTTTGCCGCAGCTTCTTCTCCGGCCTATTCTGGGAATCGCGTCGATAATAAAATTCAACAACACACACCTCATCAATGTTAGGATTGATAGGTGTGTGGGTTGGAAGCCTAGTTATTAGTGGTTGACCAAAGCGCGTGCTGTACAAGAAGTTGGATGGCCGCAAAGCTCACTGTTGACCGAAGGCATTTTCACCCGCGGCGAGTTAGCACTTTCGTATATGGTTGATGGTAGATGAGTACAAATAAATGGTGTTTTGTTATGTGTGTTTGTTTTTAGTTATACAGTATAGGAATGGCGTGTGCTTCTTGTGTTATTTCATCGGAAAAAGTGATGGAGTTATCCTTGTTAACCGATGTATAAAAATTATTTTTAATTAAATAGATTCGTTGTTTTGTAATAATATAATATAACAGAAGCCTTTTGAATAATTCGTATTTTGTTTAACATGTAAATAATAATTATATAAGGTCGTTTCGCGAAGGTCTTACAAACAGCCGACGCCAATGAATGAAAAGGCTCGATAAACACGCACGGGCAATTTTCGCGGAAAATTTGACACTTTAATAACGGTGCTGTGGAAAAAATTTGAAAAAAAAAAAACACACAAACCATTCCGTCGATAATAAGTAACCGAAACGAGAGCGGTATCCGAGAAGAACCGGAAAAGGAACACATATATCGGAGACGACAAGCAAAACGTTCGGGACGGTACACACGGCCGTATAAAATGTTTATTATGTTTTATCGGGGAGGATATTTTTATTTATATTATAGGTATTAGCATAGAGGCGCCGGGCATGCATCCTCTCCACTACAAATAATTCAAATATTTATTCATACCGACAAAAAGGCTGGCGAGCAAATAGTCGTCCGGTTCACATGAAGCATCCATTGCACCCATACAGTCTACAATCCGTATCTATGCACCATAAAATTCTTACACCATAACGTTCCTGTATTTCTTTTCCAGGAAATGCTTCCTAGGATATGCCTGAACGGGTTATAAACGCGATTTTACGACTCGTCTCTCATTGTGCCATATATAATATGAGCGTGGAGCTAATTACACGTTTTTCAAATCAATTTTGCCCTTGAGGAAGCCGTTCTCGACATGAAAGATGTTCTTCGGAGAATTTAGAAAATTGAAAAATATTTATGGATTTATTTAATTTTTTTTAATAATTTTAATATACACATCCTTCATAAAACTAACTCCTTATCGTAGTCATTACAAATAATGTTACACAAGCTCAGTACAAATAGTATGATTTATAAGGATGCATGCATGGTAAATAATTTCACAAGATATCCTTCATACAACACTCTTGAGCCAAATCATATTTAAATAGAATATGTAAGAATTTTTTACGTACATATACAAGTATAGAAGGAAAGTCGGATGGGGTTAAATAGGCTAGAATACCGAAAAATCCTTTCGTCATACACGGCACGGAGCTGCGTGAGAATGGGTTGATAGTGACTAACGACGCGTAAATAATGAATTAAGCGCACAAATACGACGTGAAAACAAATCAAATATTTATCTTTTAATATGAAAAAAAAAAATCATTATGCGTGTTAAAAATATGGAACTCATATATTGTGATAAACTTTCGAAATCGAAAGAATATGATTACTTAATTAAAAAAATATTTGTGTCAATATTAATTAAAAAAAAAATGAAAGAAAAACAACTACAGCTTATTCTTTTAGATATGAGCTTTCGCACTTACAATGATATTAATAGCGCAATTTAACGACCTATCGTTCGAATTTACCAAGAACCACTAACGAAGACTCCGAGTATCCAGAAACGCATTGTCCGTCGATCTTTTCGCAACAAAGCCGACAAAAGGGCGGCTACCGTCAAATGCGGAGCGCGATGATTCCCGTACTAACCGTGACTAAATCACAGAGACAGGTTGAAAAATCGCCAACATACACACTATAAAATGGTACAACCTCAGAAGATCTACAGAAAAAAGCAGCTTCACAATGTGTTCTGTGTGAAATATGCGGTCTGGAGGCGCTGGAGGCTTTCCGGGGACGAATTCTAATGAGGTGGCCGATCCATTGTCGGGGCATAGGTGTTTGCTCTACTGTCTCAGCATTCCAGGACAAATGCCCCGTGGAGTTCGTGTAAATAGTCAGGGGGTCCCGAAAAAACAAACAAGATCCTCCGCTTGGCGGTAAAGGGTTGAAACGGTGCGCGGTGCCATTCACAGGTATGGCGTTGGACTGGGCGTTTTGGCGGCAAAACATTTGTTTGGATTTTTTTTGTTTCGGTGTCAAAATGTTGGTCTATTGAATTTTTTTAAATGGTTTAGTTGAAAGATGATGGTGGATGAATTAGGATTTTTAGCGATACAATTCCATATGTGCATATGTCGAATAAAATGTGATTTTTATTTTTTTTTCGTTAAAAATTGATAACTGATTTGAATAATGATTAAAATCGAAAGTGAAATTATGAAAAAAAAAAATTGTTTTTGTTTTCTGGTATTATTTATTTGTTTCGTGTTTAAAATTCATACATTTATTCATCATCGTTTTTCATACAATAAAATAAACAAATGTACATCAAACGACTTCATGAATTATGCATAAATTTCGATGAAAAAGTCAAATTTGATATTTGACATCAATGACATAACTACGATAACATAACATAATAATAAAAAGAAAACAGACGCTTTAATTTATAGAAAAGTTTATATTATTATTTGAAATGAAAATTTCAATTCAGTTACGTAAGTAAGTAATGTATATTATATCGATAGAAAAATCATACGGATACAATAGACACGATTTCCCTCGAAGTTACGGCTCGATATTTCAACTGTGTAATTAAAAGCCAAAATAACCACGAATTAGATTAATTACAACGTGTATACCAAAATCAAACTCGTTCATACCGAATCACCGCGGATCGATTTAATTTTTTAATTACACGTTTGCGCATAAATAACCATCGAACGCTTGATTAATTTAAAACAAACGCGGAAAAGCACAACGACCACAATGCGCCATTCAAATTTTCCCGAACCCGATTACAATCCGAATTAATCAAAATCGAAATCGTCAAGAAACCTTCGAAAGGCGTACCTCGCCTACCTGTTGTTTTATCCGAAGGGCCCCGGCTACCGACCCATTTATTTTATATACACTTTATAGCCCAGACGTGGCGGATATGCATACTTTCATCTATTTATAATAGGGCCGTTCATCAAGGATCCCTTTCTTGATACGCACATACACACGTCCCATTCATAATTTTTATGTGAGATAACCCGCCACCGTTAATGGGGTCCCTTGGCTACCCGCGAAGGGCTCTCAGATAACTCCTTTTCGGTATCATCATAACGTGTCTGGAATTCCATTATGTGTTTGTTAAATTGCTATGTATTTAGGGTGTAATTTGTGTTTTCTTCGGTCAGGTTCACAACGTAGTTAACACTACCGTAAGAGCCTTTTTTTCGAATCTGTAGACGATCATTTTAATTTTTATATTGTATAAAAAATTCGATGTGTATTTTTAGTCATTATGAAAGAATGCAATCGATTCATTCATTCATTTATTCAGTCAACGTAATTTGATACATTGCAGATTATCTACGAAATAAAAAAATTAATTTGTAATCGCGTGATTATACGATTCTTAATATCTCGCTAATGATCTAAGCACGAAAATATTATAATGAGCAACTGCGTATTCTAATCACATGCGCGATAGAATTTTTCGTTTCATTTCTATACGAAATGGAAATAGGCTGTTTATAATATCGTGTCCTTTGGCAACTGATTCCCGGTATTCCTAGTGTATATTATAATAATACTTCATCTGCACAACTGCATTCAAGCACGTTTCGGCCCGCAGTGATAAAGTGCTCGACAACAGGTATTATTTTTAAGTTATGTGTCAACCTCGAAGAAGATGACGAAAAAAAAGAAAATACCGTATTTTTTCATCGTAACCGGTTTCATTGTTAAAAACTTTTGTGAGAACAAAGCGTTCGGAAAAATTTGATCCGTTTAAAACGTCGAATTTTTCCCGATTTTTCTAAGGCTTTTGTCGAATCGTCGAAAATTTTCCATCGTGACTCGCTCGGAATCGATCTCGCCATTGTTGTTTTTAGATAGGTCGAAAACTCGAAACCCGTCTGGGCAGAGGCGCCCGCTCCTCATCGAGGCCTTCTGGTCCTTCGAGGAATTCTCAGGGTGGACCATTCAATTAAGAATAAGAGTCCAGTGACATCCTAAAAACGCCCGCCGAGGCCTTCACAATTGATTAGCCACGATACCTGGCGAAATGAAAAAAATCCGAATAAAAACGGGCCGAACGCGAAATGTAAGTATGCATATGTGGACACGCCCGAGTACGAGTACGTGTTGGGGTGATTTTTTATTGCGGATCTTATTCTTCCCGAAGACCGACAATTAATAAGGCTTACAATTAATATCGGTGGGATTTCGGCGCAAAAAATGTTCGACTCTTGGCGGGTTTCTCCTGTTCGTTTGTTGTGTGGTTGTTATCTCGGAGGAATTTGTTTTTATTTCGGTTTGGATCTCTTCTCCAGGTGGTACAAAGGCTCGCCGTTTCGATTAGCGTGAAGGTAAATGGATGGAACAATTTATGTTGTAATATTTCTGAATTACGGTCGAAATGTTTGAAAAGGAAAATGCTTCAGAATAATGTTGCTGATGTATTCTAACGAGTTTAAAAAGGCAAATCAGGAAATTTTAAAGTAAACATATACGAGGAAAATTTTGAAAATACTTGATGCATGTGACAATTCATTGGAAATAATCAATTATAAATACATAAAAAAATTCTTTGAAAATATTGCGCAAAATAGTACTTATTTAATTATCTTTTAAAAAATATAATACAACGAAGTGATACAAAAATAATTATCATAATAATAGTAATTCATAAACGATGTTTTATGTAAGTCATTATCTCAATAAGTATTCAAATAGCTCTATAAATATGATTAATTCTACATATATGGGTCATTATAAAAGATAAAGAAAATCTTCAACAAATATGAATAATTTCGCAAATCAGGAAAATATGAAGGAAAAATACGGACACGTATATAAAAAAAAAATAAACAAGTAAAAAGACATTTTCATTTTTCTTTAAACATTAATCGCAAACGTGAAAAAAAAACGAATAAGACCGCCCGTACTACGTCTGCGTAGCCGAATTTTATCGCGTTTTGACGGCGAATGTCAATGAAAAAAAAAAAACATTTTTTTCGGCATTGTCCAATGTCAAATATGATAATACCGGAAACGACACACTAGCTAATCGCAAACGAGAGAGCGCATGGTAACCATATGTTGCGCACGACAATTACGAAACAATTAACATTGAAAACGACCGCAAAACCACCGAAAGCGACCCCCAAAAAATTCGCAAACCCAACACGCAAAAATTCGCCCGATACAACACACATTGGGGCCCACGAATGGTCCCGCATACAAGAGCCGCCTCCGAGAGGTGAATAAGGCTTCACCGCCGAAAAACGAGATCGAATCTACTCTCGGGCATCGGGGTCGCAGCCGACGGGAACGAAATTGAAAAAAAGTGTACACAAACGGAATAAAACGAAACGAGAGTGCGCTCCGGCGGGTCATTATGGGGTTTCTGGTGAATGGTTTCGCGCTAACCCCATGAGAAAGTGCCCCGATGGCGACGATGATGGAGGACCCACCCGCACCGAAGCCGCACAAACAAAAGTTCAACCCTGTTTTTGTATTCTTCGCTTTCTCTACTCGGATTCGATGCGTGGAAATTAATTGATGCGTTGAAAATGTGTGTGCGAAAGAACGATCGATCGATTATTCATGTGCTAAAAATTTAAACGAAGATCGATTATAACGAGACGTTCTTTGCGCAATTGTTGTTTGATCGAATTGTTGTTTTTCGAAAACAGTCAAAAAGTACATAAACGACGCCTATTTTCGATCATCTGACACACCAGAAACGTCGACGAATGCAAATGAGCGAAGTGGGAGAGACGTCTTTTAGAATTTCGCCTCCTCGAAAAAATATGTAATTCATCATAAACAAAAAATGGTAAACATTACGAAATTTCCAGTCGAGAAAAAAGCGTCTGTTACGTACTTTCGTTGTTGTCACAGCGAATTCTTTCGCATGAGAACAGCTGATTAATACCTGTCTATGTATCATATCAGCTGTTCTTATTGTCGTGCAACGTATCGCAACCAAAGGGGCCTCATACGAATGCCGAAATGCAAAAATGCATTCGTTAGTTGGAATTGTGCTAGAATTTTCCATTTGATGCGTCGGCTTTTTCGCGAACAATGACTGAAATTCGATACGTGATACAAATTTGGTGTATTGTTTTTGTTTCATTGAATAGTTCTAGAAATGATTTCGTTTGTGTTTTGAGTTTTTATGATTCATGCTTGTCAGTTTTATATAATTAAATATTGTATTTTATTTGTTTTACTTTGTTTCGGTATGCACAATCCAGTTTTTAGCATAAAAATATGGCTTAAACGAGAAATATTTTTTCGCTTCGATACTATCACAGACTATAAATAAACATTATGTAACGTGAATATATTGTTCGTATAGCGCGTACTCAAGCTTCAATATAATTATGAAGTTAAATTTATTCTACGATCACAGTCTGTTGATTCTCCTAATAGTCTGCATATACGTATAATATTTTGCATATTATGTAATCGCAAATGCTCGCGTAACAATTGTAGCTTTGAAAAATTTCAATAAAATAAAATTAAAGGATCTCTGTATACGAATTTACTCGATCATTTAGATGTTCCGTTAGAAATTTCAAAACTGTGACATAAATTACAGACTTGCCAGCTTTGTAAACAATCGTAACCCGAACCTTGTCTCATTGACGGTTTACCAGTAAGAGTATACGTTACGAAGAGTGCATAATGCATTCTTGACATACTTTCGAAACTGTACACAAATATTCAAAAGGAAATTCGGTGCAAACGTCTAATTGTGTTATAATGACGTGAAACACCTTCCTTTTTTATTGTAAAAGTAAAAAATTCTATTTCATGCGAGAAAATCAAAATAAAACGCAATTTTTACGATTTTGGAAAGACAGACAAAAAAAGTAATTTGAAGAAAAATATGGATAAAGGGTTTCAAGTATTTTAAAAATAGTTGACAAAATCACGCAAATAATATATTTGATTAAAAAAAAATCACAAATTTTGCTCATATTTTTGGATATAAGCTCTTTCAATACTAGAAATAGATTTAAGCTTTCGATGTTATCACAATAAAGTCAAGATCAAAAAATTCTTGAATAGGGGATAAAAAATTTAACAAGAACATTAAAATTATAAATTGAGAAATTTTATCACCAAGCAACCTATGTATTTCAACAAAAAACTTTGAATAGCCGAGAATTCAATTAAATATTTTTTTTAAAATCAATTGAATTTCAAATATTTCTGATGTGAATTACTGGAAATAAAAATTCAAAATTTAATACAAAAACGGGGTTTCACTTGGTCTCATTTGAATTTTATGAATGAATTTTGACTTGTATAAAAAAATAATAAACACTCACCAAATTAAATTTGTCAGGATCCAATAATGAAATCATCACATACACTCCAACAAAAACACCCATCGTGTAAACTAGGCGCCTCAGAAACGCACATCAATCGTCAACCAACTACGATCCGTCAAAGTTTATTTTACGGCAACCCAAGGGAAAGAACGCACACACACACCTATCCAAGAATCCCATGGAACGAATAAATACCCGACTGGTGTGTATATAATAATCGACAGTGGTGACAAAAGAGTAAATGATGGACCCACACCGGCGTGGGAATCGAACCCTGAACCCGCAGGATCGGGGACCAGACACGAAGCACCCACGCGTACGAATATAATGCATCGAACGTGCATATCCCTTTGCATTCCGTATCCTTATCGAACAGGTTCTCCTTTCAGCCGTTGCAGATTCGTGTGCGAAAATCCTTGCAGTCGTCAGCTGGCTCGTGCTGGTGGGAAAATCTGAATGAAACGCCTCGGTTTGGATCGTTAGTCATTTTTCAATCAAGATCCTTTGTCGTCCTCGGTGTCTGTTTGAACTGATTTGAACTGGCGACCTTCGTCTTCTTCAGGTCGAGTGTCGTCGTTGAGAAAATTTTTATGAAATTGCGTATGAGGGATTGCAACTGTTTGAATAAATTAACAAGCTTTGGCAGACATCAAAGTCTGTTTTATAGATGTCAATTAAGATATGTTGATTTTTTTTCGGTTGGCGATGATAAAAGGATATTTATATTGTGCGTCGTAAAAGTTTATTATTTATATAAGATCGTGATCGAAAAAATAACGTGGAAAAAATAAACGTATAAAAGTCGTCGTTAAGAGTTCGAACGGGCCGCGCCTCTAAAGGATCACGCGAACTCCTTATTAAAGTGTCACCATTAAAAGGTAGCGAATGAGATAAAAGTTACCTTTTGATGTGTACAAACAACGGTCAAAACTTTATAGTGCTGTTGTTTTAACATTTTAATTTATTCAAGAAAGAAATTGGACAAAATATATATATAACAGTCGAGAGTATTATCTATTCTTTCGTCACGTCAATAAGCGGCTGATACCCTCTTATTATTGCGAAATTAGACATTTTTTAACTGTTTTGTATGTTTATTATGATATTTTGAATCCGAAATTGCACAATTTCATTGAAAATTTATACAAAAAAATATCTTTTCACCTTGATCAATGTACCGAAATACCATAATACGTTAATTTTGTACAATAATCCATTTAAAAAATTATTTTCTAGTACACTAGATTATTTTTTTCTGTATATTACAGTTATCTTTTGAATGACATTTTAGTTTATCAAAATAATTGGATTTAAAAATAATTTACGTAACACTAAAATAACTCCCAAATCGAAAGCAATATTAATTATCTGTCATATCACCGGAAACCTCAAAAAGAAGCGTCATCAAAACACAAACCGTATCTCTACACAACACCTCAACACCCATTAAACTCAAAAATTTCTCTGACAACGACGAGAAAAAAGCCAAACCACCAGATTTAAGATTTCATCTCGAAAGAAAGCCGAACAATAAAGGGACACCGACAACACACGGCGTCGGCAGCCTCGACAATCATCGATTCAACGGTAAAATTTCGCTCGAATTATAAAATATATATATACAATATTAAATCGGTGAAAGACGAAGCCTCCAGAGAAAGTCGAGCTTTAAAAATCATAAGACCAGTGCTCGTTGCAGTTCGTGCTCGCGGTGCAATTTCGTGCCCGTAATGAGGCTTGTTAGTTTTGGGATAGCCTCAATTTCGGTGCATCGGATCGTCTAATATTAAAGAGTGCAGGATGCGAAGGCTCTTTTTTCGTCAATATGTATTTTTTATGCGGGTCGAGCCGTTGCATTTTCTTTTATTTACGGTTTTGTTCGGTTGCGGCCGCGTGGTTCAGTGTGAAGTTCGGTTGGTATTCGATCTGTTGTTCAGAGTTCATAGTTTACCGTTGTCGGATTTCAATGGTGGTTATCATTATTGTGACATGTCTGTCATTACATATCTCGAGATTGAATGGTGTTTTGTATAGTGTATATGAATTTAGAGACTAAAAAACGGTATGTGACATATTTTTTTTAAAGATAATCGATGAAAATGAACTATTTTTGATGCATTGGATAGATTAGATCAAGAAATTAATTATATTATAGTCGAAGCATAATCGATCATTTTCAACGATATCATTAATTAATTTTGCAATACGCAGTGTAGAATTGTTGTCTAGCTGTTGATATGTTTCATCATTGTAATATAATGAGTGATGATCTTGATCATATTTATTCGGTGCATGATATTGAATATCAAAGCGCCACATTCTTGCGGTTGAAAAAAGGTGTTGCTTTGCTTTAGGGTATGTTGTGATTTTATATATGTTGGATGTATAAAGTACAATATGTACTTTGAAAATATATAATATTTGTATGGGAATCATCAATAATTATTACAGACAAAGATTACGAAATTAACTGAAAAGCGCAAGCCGTAAAATTATGAACGGCCAAACAAAAGCCGCTTCATTATGAATGGGAAAATAGAATGTGAAAATTATGTTGTATGCCCAATTAACAACCCCCGTCTGTCAGTATAGTGTTAATTGCTTTACGTTGAGTAAAACTCATTCATAATTATCTCATATATCATTTTCGAACATTTATTTTTTTACGATCATACCCATAAAGTTCAATTTACGAAAAATATTTTTCGAGGTCCATAATAACTCTATCGATCTTGAAGCGTTTTCTTAAGTCATGTGAAATGATTTCGTTTAATTTTGGTGAAAAAAAAAAAATAACAGCACGAGGGTGTGGTGACCACAAATATCGTACAAATGACCGCAAAACGATTTCACGTCGTGTTGATTTTCCGTCTTAATGATCGACAATAAATAATAAAGTGGGGATTATTTACAAAAAAAAATTTTTGAGAACGTGCGTGATATGGAACCGCAATTGTCAAAAACTCTGTTGAACTTAGGTGGTTTTTGTAGATGCGAATGAAAATTTGAATTTCTAACGTAATTTTCCATGTATTATGTATGAAAGGAACTTTGATTACGGCGTATTTTGAGAAAGCGTTTATTTCTAAGCATAGATGGTATATTAGGAAATAAAGCCATAAATTTATGGTAACTTCATAAATTTTATAATAGAATCGATGAATTTATAACTTAATGCCTTTAAGTAAAAAAAATAAATAAATAAATAAACACTGCCACATAGCGATAATGAAGAGTAAAATGACGTATTCAAGCGAAAAAAGTTCAATAGTACTTTCATAAGAGGGAATCTGTACATAAAATAGATTATTTGTTTACATTCGTATGATCAGACGTGATCAACAATCAATCACACTTCAAAAGCCCCTAATCTACTTGGAAAGAAGGCGTAAAATTGAAATATAAACCGACAAGATCTCATTGAAGTCGGCACATTAGATTCAATTATAGTAACCGTGAATCAAGACGGAAAACGACCGTGGAAAACCATTGATCGATCATCGACAAGCATAACCGATGTTTATTTACACTCGTAAAAAATCGGGGAAAAAAACTTTGTATGTATTTAATATAAAAATTTTTCGACAATAGCCCTATTCGACGCTCTTACCCTTCACCCGTTTCGCTTATGTAAATTAATAATTCCCGCTGTGCGGATAATAATTTCACAGTGACATGTTGAAATACGGTTTGATTATGTAGGAAACGCGCCGTCTAATTTCGTATCACATTCCTGAGGCTCTAAAAACATATTTACATGATTTATAGACAAATATTAAATGTAGAAAAGAAAAAAATAAATAAACGTTTTTATAAGCGCCGCAATGTGTATGCGCATTTCAACGGTAACCTTTGATTTTGATTTCGTATGATTGCTTCGAAATTACTGTATTTTTGATGCACTGCCTATAAGCGCAATAGAGAAAGTGTGCTTTTCATAATATATGTCAAGAAAATATTATTAAATCTTTGTTAAATTAATATGAATTTTACGTAGTACATTGGGCATTGTTTAACACAAAAATGTGGGATAGAAAAAAAAATACATTCAAAGAATTTTGTGTTAAGCGTCACATTTGAAATTACATAGTATTCTTTCGGGACCCATTATGATTTCATGTTAATTGATTTTTTACGTTAAGCGTTTTCGTGTTAAACAATTTCCAAAGTAAACTTTTCGTAAAAGATAAATCAAATAAGACGCACTTAGGATCGGATCCACAGTCGATTATCCGAAATCATCCGTGAAAAAGATGTTCGTTGAAAATCCGACGCACTCTTGAGTTAAGCCATTATTAAAAATCCGATGAAAAACTCAAAGTGATCATAGCGACAATATCACCGTGAGATGTTCAGTAGCCGACGACATATAAGATACAGGATTAGTCGCAGTCGATTAGTGTCAGGAAGACGCCGAAGAGCTTTCCAGAAATCACACGGCATGCTTCTAAAATCAATATTGGAGCCAATTATGAATATAGAGCTTCCAAGAAACGGTACTTGAACCGTCGCGATGATTCTTTCCCATAGGTTTTTTTTAGCATAGATACGACAGTGATAAGGAAATCGAAAATTAGTCACATGATTCCGTATTATGAGTCAATTATCGATATCCTACAGGTGATTTTCCTTCGGAGGGAAAAGGGTCTACGGAAAATTGGGGTGGCGCTTAGCTGGACCTATCCTCGGGTTATTGCTGATTGGAATTCTTGCTACGCATCCGCCTTATAATTACATAAGTTAATGATTGTAATCACGAGGTGGTACAAGATTGACAAATGGTTTCCGCCACCACTGACCGCAGAAAAAAACTCCCTTGTGTTAAAGCCGAAATAAATTCAAATCAAAGCAGCCCTTCGGCGATCGCGCCTAGAACACTGCGTCGCACACAAAAATCATCTTACGTAACGAAAAATGATTTATTATGGTAAAATTTGAATAATTTATTCATAAACTAATTTAAATAATTTAGAGAACGTGTAAAAATTATCAATGAAAATATTTATAATTCATTCATAACTGAAAGCACTGGATTGAACTGGTATGTGATATTAAAAACAATCATTTGTATAAAAAAATATATATCAGTATGACACTATTTGTTATGCTAATGACTAAAACTATGAAAAAATATTGAAAAATAATTAAAATCATTCGATATCGTCGCAGTGTTTTTATGCGCAACCTGTCCGATAGTAGGTTGTAAGTAATTTGACACCCTCCTGAGGAATGTTCAGGTATTTATCGACTATTGACTAAAATCTTCGCCCTATAACTGGTTTTTTATTATTATTGTTATGTTCGTTCTACTAGTTCGACTCTATCGATATTCATTCTTGAAAACATAATATCAGAAGACAGGGCGGAATCAGTATCGAAAAGAAATTAATCTTTTGTTTATTGAAAGCTTGTGATAATCGATTTTCTTTGTATTTATAAAAAAATGGAAATTACATGGATAATTTGATGATCAAAGTGCAAAATTTATCAATATTGAATATATCGAAAATATAAAACAAAATAAAATAATAATAATTCATGAATACCAATTCCGTCTTATATTGCATATGATAGTGCATTATTATGTTTATTGTTATCAGTATTTTTATATAGAAACATAAATTTTTTAAAAAAATTTTCATGAATATTAAAAAACAATTATTCTAAAAATAAAACACAAAAACAGCATTAGCACCTTCAAGCCCGAGCATAGTTCGGTCCCGAAAACGGTGCACACATAATAATTTTTTCAAACAGCATACACCCGCTATACAGGTGGTTTTATAATGGAGCTGAAACATATTCGTTCCATTATTCTCCTTCCAGGAAAAGTGGACAAGTATCTCGGTCGGGGTGGTATTTTTGGAGGCTGCGAAATCAAGATGGTGCCGAAATTCCCATGCCAGAAGATGGATAGTGTGGGCTCTTTTTTTCCCCATACATTTATACAAGGCTCAACGTCCACGTCACAGGGGTGTTGTCGGTGTTCTTGAAGTTTTCCCGATTGGCGCCATCACCACAATATACGTTTATACATGTCTTCGAGGGAGGACTGTCTGATGCCCGTCGGGTACGCCATGGATGTGTGGGTGCTTCTATAAAATGGGAATCAACGGCTCATTTGTCGTGGCCGATGTCGATGTGTGTCGGGGATGTAAAAAAAACCATCATTGTGAGATTCTTGCGGGGTGGCATGGCTAAATAGTCCGTGGAAGTTTCGAGAGAACGACGCTCTTTGTTCGGTCGTTTCGCATGCCCGTTTTCGGTTAAACGGTCGTCTATGAATTATTATCGGGATGCGGACAAACGTATGAATTATTATTTTCGTTTTAGGTGGTTTTATTTTTTTTTTGTGTTGCGAAAATCACAGGTGAGCGCTCCGCGATAAAAAGAGGTGTCCGAGTGAAAAATTCTCTATACTAACGCACGATAAATTACCTACTGCTGAGTTTTCAATTATAATATAATGAAATATACTCCATTGTAAAAATACGCGATAAAAATATTAATATTGCACAATTAGCATGCCGTATCTCTTATCGAAGTACTATGAAATTTTAATTGCAAAAAATATCACATATGCAATTAGGAACAAAGCAATTATCAATTAAAACGAATGACACGTTAACGAGTACACCGGAAAAACTATGCGCCACTTTGATACGAATCGAATAACGTCAGGTGAATCCGTACACACATACAAAACAAATCAACAAAGGAATCCAGGTAAGTTTCGGACGAACCACCCTCAAAGAAGGATCCTAACGGGGAGGAGGAGGAAGATCAACCCCGGCGGAATCAAAGTGTTTCGTATTTAACAAAAGGCGTCAATTCGGGCTGACTTGCAGATCGGAAAGAACTGGTGGCCATTGTGTCTGACAGCCAATCAGAATTTGATTAAATTGATAAATTCTTTGATAAGTCGGCGGCCCCGACCACGCCGTGGGATATTACGAGTTTATTCGATTGAGGTATTATGTATGGAAAAAAAATCAAACTCGTATGTGTTACGAGCGCGAAACAACCAGTCATTCAAACTTTTGGCGGGAAAAGCGACCGTTAATTGGAATATTCTGGACGTGTTAAGTCTCGAACGTTAGAATTTTTCGGGTGATTGAAAGGTCTAAGCGCTGAAGTGGATACGATTTCCAGGAGAGATAAAGGCGGCTATTCAATAAGGGCTTTTTCTCGAAGCTATCTAATCGGGCGAATATTTTGGGTCTCGAGATTGTTCGGAGATATACGCTTTTTTGTAATGTCGCATTGTCAACGCGAGAAAGCGATATTCAAGTGTGTAATGGAGTTTAGTCGTAATTTGATTTGAAATAATTGCACTTAGGAAAAAGCCACGAGTGCGGAAAAACCGTTGACTATTGTGAATCTAAGGAGATGAAAAAGAAGGAATGGATGCTTGCAAATTTTCAAAAATTATGTTTTCGGTGTGAAAATTCAATGAATTTATGTATTCTTTAATTGTGTTAGAGTATGTATTTGTGAAATAATAATATATATAATAATTTTTAATAGAATTTATATTCAAATTTTTTAGTTAGAGTTTAGTTATTTCATCAAAATAAAACTCTATTCTTGTAAGATTAAATAGTTTTTGGTTTGAAAGAGTTGAGAAAGTTGTGGGATGGTCACTCGACTTTTTTATAAGTAAATCAAAAGAATGCACGTAGAGCCGTAGGTAAAATAATTGAAGGTGTTTCCGCGCCCCTAGCTACAAAAGCTAACAACGTGATAACTATCTTGTTTTAGATAAAATTAAGGATCACACCTTTTTAACATGTAATTTAGTATGCCGACATTTTTTCATTTTCAATTTGGAACATTTTTTTATAATAAACATTTTCATTAACGTAATGGGTAACATAATGAACGGTCAATTTAATTAAACAATGGAGCGACTTTCCGACTTGTTATCGAAAACTAAAAATCTTAAATTCAAAACGGCTCATTTCGCGAACAGTACATACACGTTCGTTCGCCCAATATGGAAAAGGTCAGGATAATGAAAAAAGACGGATCGATTGGTCAGAAGGTTGAACATATCGTCAAGGGAGGAAAGTAATGATCGGTCTGATCTGTAATTGTCAGCGGGATACAATAAGAGTGATCAAGAGCTTTTAAATAAGGCAAAACTAACGACAACCGAGATCGGTATTTCGTTTAAATTTAGTTTTAATGCAGTTGAAAACATTTTGTTCGAAATGAAAATCGCCCATAAAAAGGCAGCATGAAAGCTATTTATGTATCGACCGTTTATTCAAACGATAAATATTTTTTTCAGCATACAAGTTGCAAGTTTTCTTAACCCCTTTTATGAGACGATCAAGTTTTTTAAACAAAACACGATTATTCTCACAGTTGTTCATTCTCATATGTCCTATATTTGGTCATCGTTGTAGACGGCCTTGCCATAAGATCAACGATCGATTGATTGTCGTCAAAAATGAACTTTCCGCGGCTGAAAATGTTCCCAAGAGTCCTTAACGTTCCCACAGTAAAATCTGACGAACGTAAAAGTCGTACGTGTCTGAAATTGCATGAAAACGTCAGATGAAAGATCTTGAAATGTGTTAAAAAATGCTGTAATTATGGTCATGTTTTGTTAAAGAAAAATCTACAAACGTTTCGCGTGCCGTTGAAAAACGATTCATGGCACGCAAGTATCTTTGAAGATTCTATAATTGCAAAATGTATATGGATAAATACTTTGTTTTATGTTTTGTAATAAATTAAAATATTTATGACGAATGAAAGTTAACCTGATATTACGAAATGTCTACTTGTTATGTTATCCACGAAAATTGGCGGTCGTTCGTTGGTTTCGATTACACAAGAAATTTGAGTATGGCGCATTTTTGCGGTAAATTGCCATACTATTATAGACGCCGAAACATCCATTGAACAAATCAGGTTTTTTTTATTGGATGATCTGAAAATTTTTCGACCGTTAAAAAGGTCGATGGATAATTTTGGGGCATTTCCCTTTTTTTCGAAGCGAAACGGTTCGTATAATATATCATCGGAAAATATAATTTTACCTACAGCGTAGGTACGAAAATTATTAATTTGTAAGAACAGAAATAATTGTTTATGCTAAAAGTGAATGAGCAGCTGTTCCATTGCTATAAATCTGAAGGAAAACAATAAAATGAGTAATATTTAACACTTTCATAAGATGAAAATGTTCAAAAATAAATGACGCTATTGGTGTTTTATACCTCGAGTACAGAGTGTTTCTGATTTATAGCGCACATATAAATAAACACACCTTGGATTTCGCAATATAATAAGAGGAAAATTTCGAATTAAGCAAGCGCAAATCGAGTGTGAAAAATCGAATTTACACATACGCATTATTTAAACAAAGCCCAGATCAAAAACCATACAACCGAATAATACAGGAAGAGGCCGAGAATGATCATCTATTAATAATTGCGTAATTGCACAATGGAACAAAATGAGCCGTGACCAACTCGAACAATCCATAATGCGTAACTCGACCAACGTATAATACATTTTTTCCGACCTAACATTAATTTGGGTATCTAAACGATATTTTCATACGTCGTGATCGCATTCATTCAAATTCGTGAGTGGCGAAGATCAAAAGCGAAAAACCCGCGTCTGGATAGAGTTTTTCTAGTAATTTTAGCGTTTCGATTCTAGGAAAATACGATTTGAAATGAAAAAAAGCTTCCGTCGTAGACTGTTCCATTCAATCTTCAAATATGAATGGTTCGTAGGCCACACATGTGTATTCGCTGATACGAAATGTTTTCGTTTGGCCCCGTGTATATTTTTTTCGCATTGCATGTCAAAATAGAGTCCTTCCAGGTCAGGGGAGGTCTCGAAGATGTCGTCGATTTCCCGTTTCCCATGATGACACACCAGCAGAACAAGTGGACTTAGTAATTTGGGAACCAATTAGGCAGTCGTATAAATCAACACCGCTTGTCATCCCTAATCGGATTTTCAAAAGTAGTGCCGCGAAAACAAATAATTCGGAAGCACACGAACTAGAGGACAATGGAGAGATTTTCGCAGATGCAGCTCCGCAGACTATGACATCCTGTGCCTGTAAATAATTGCTTCCTAAATAGGAAGGACACTTTCAGAGACGCCTCTTCGCAGACAGAGATAAATGATAATTGACTGGCAGAAGTCATAGACATCCGCGTCAAGTGAGTTTGACCATAGCGAAATGCATTCTAGGTAGCAAAACTATTTTCTTTTATATTTATAAATTTGAATATATATTTATGGTAAGTTAGATTGATTTCATTTAATTTGATACAGAGAAATTTCAATTTTTTTTTTAATATTAGCCAGATGGTAATGCAAATGTTACTGAGGGTCGTCAAGACCACCCTGTGGCATGCGAAGTGAGGTTTTGTTTTTGCGATCGCATTACTTCACGCTATAACGCCGGTCGTTCGGCTAACCGAGGACATTCATCGACATTCCATTCAAAAATTACATATATGCACGTTTGGAATCAGCGAAAGTCAAAAGAAACAGCCCTAGGAAAAGTTCGCTAAAATCCCGCGAGATTTTCCAAGAAAAATATTGAATATTATATAATATTATCCCCAAATTATTTCGTTTCAAAATTTATACATCCTTTAAAAAAAATCATGTTTTTCTCGGATCTCCTTAAAAATCGATAAAACTTTTTCACGATCCGAATTCTAAAAAGCCTATTCTTATATTTTATAACCGATTCAACGGAGGAGCAGCATACATTTGTGGACGAAACCTGATGGATCCTTTCATCTCGCCAATGGCCTGGAACCAATTTCGCCATTGACACACATAATTCTCATTCGTGCGACCACTAATGGCGCTAAACGGTTAAAGCTCAAAAGCGACAATGTTGCAAAGTCGAGTGATGATGCGGGCGGCGTGAAGGCTTTCTTCAACAGTTTCAGATGTTTGCGAAAAAGGTGTTCTTAACCAGTGGGACATGTTCGACGAAGAAAAACAATATATCATACTGTCGTCCATTTTAAGATTTTGACGATTTAATCGAGAAAAATCTTTTTTTATTGATAAATATAAAAATATAAATAGGTATAGATATAAAAATCATAATTAGTTCAAAAATATAACTGGTGAGAAAATATAAGGAAAATGCGATTATAAACTATTATTTTTCACTGTAGTGCTTCAAGCTAAGGTAAAAAGGTTAAGGACTCAGTCAAAGCCTTCGACATCATGAGAGCTGATCTCCTGGCGACCGCAGACACCCGACGGTCGTATAATCCGGGCTCATTGATTCTACAGCCGTTTTTACGGCGGCGAAAATAAAAACCCGACGGCCGATTTATGGGACAGTAAAAGCGGGCCGACGGAGAACAATCGCGCCAACATCGAAACGGTGGTGGACTCCTCGGATCGAACCCTACTGTATTGTGTGCGTAATATATTTAAAATATTATTGTTTATATGTATTCATCGGGGTGTTCAGGTGCGAAATGCGCAATATTCGAATGCTCGAACGCCGATTTGTATCGGTAAAGTTTTATGAGAAAGTATCGAACGTCGATCTTTTCAACCGTCGGACCGACGGTTGGTCGTTTCGAAATTTTATTTCGGGTGGACGTTGGGGTTTTTGGTTCTGGATTCCGACGTTTTGAAACGGTCGTTT
The DNA here is from genome assembly GCA_028571205.2 of Hydropsyche betteni. Taxonomy (NCBI): domain Eukaryota; kingdom Metazoa; phylum Arthropoda; class Insecta; order Trichoptera; family Hydropsychidae; genus Hydropsyche; species Hydropsyche betteni. The sequence goes on along the minus strand of JAOXNN020000036.1, from coordinate 2,275,625 downwards.
CGTAACGTTCGATTTGCGAAAGTTCGGAAGATGCGTTGTGTATGTGGGCGCGGGTCGTGCGAATCGAACAACAAAAGCACGGTATGGTATGCTCGTACATTGTCTTTTCGTTCGAGCTTTTGCACGGGTGGGAATTTTTCGCATTATCGAATCATGTTCGAAATCGTTGTTGATTTTGATCTTATAATTAGTTGAAAAGTTTTCATTGACAAATTTAATTGTGTATAAAAAAAAATTGATACTTATAAACCGTCACTTTTCATTTAATGATACGAATAAAATAAATTATACCGATGGAAATGATTCCTGTTATTAATAAATACTGAAATATGTTATAATGTGTCATGATATTATGGCATTGCATATTGCACATATGGGACAGCTAAATACTGTAATTACGGCACAATTCAATATACCGACGAGTACATACCTTATGCATAAAAAAATATTTGCTATTTAATTTAAAAATCATGGAACACATTCGTTAAGACACATTTAAGGATCTAATCAAAATCTCACAACAAATTTGCAATTTCGACAAGACCATGACAAAATTCCAACGGCGAGATTCCATAATAGATCGAAGCATTCAAAAGAAATTTAACGCGAGTTTCTAAATGACGCTTTCATCTGATCATTCACACTGAACATCCGCCCCCTATAGTCCTTTCATCCTTTCAGATACCATCAACATACTTAGTCATCTTGTGCGCGTCGAAAAATTCCTTTGGCGGCATCGAAACTCTTAATTGCGTGGGCGTATCCCGTTCCTCTGACACAATTATTATTGCGGGCACACGCAATTAAAAACGTTTTCGAAAACTTGCACGAGTGCCGAAAAAATCGTTACGCAATTAATTATTTCCGAATTTCAGCTGAAAAAATCGGAGAATGCGACGACCTGTCCGTTCGTGAGAGTTATATTACGTTCGTGTGTGATGGCAGCGATTCTGAATCTTCGAAGTTTCGGTCACCTGTTGGGATTGATGATAAAAAATGAAAAGTTTCAAATCGGAATCTGATGATGAATTGTTTCAAAGAAAGTTGAGATGTTCATGTTACATGTGAAAATTAATGTAGATACATAACTTTAATTGTAGATTAAAAAGTTTTCTGAAAATTAGGACATTTTTTTAATCGTATGTGTTTGATACAGTGGAATAATGTGTAGATAACTCCTGCGGAATTTAAAATTTAAAGTTATCCCTCTTCCAAAATGGTTTTATTATTTATCCTCCTTTTGGAAACCTATACCTACGCCACTGATCATTAGTACTTAATATACAGTAATACCCCATATAACGTCTCCAGTGTCCCCCCCTATAACATCATTTTTTTCAAATGCATTTTACATGGTGAAAATTAAAGCACACTTTGTAAAATATAGATGAATTGTGTAAAAATTTGACATATAAATAAACATTTTTGACGTTCGAGGAATCACCGACATTTTGTAACATTTTTTTTCTTTAAAAAGCTATTAATTATAAAATATTACGAGAAATATGTGTAGGGCATTGCCTTATTTGCCCCACGCTGGAACATATTCCCTAAACAAAAAGTAGATTTTTTGTATTTAAATTATTTAAAAAATAACAAAAACAAAAATTTAAAGGCTGCAATCGTTTCCATCAAAAACCAACGACTGAAAAAAAAAAATTTTCGTTCAATCATAAATATCCCATTTATAATTTTTTAACGATAAAAAATAAAAAAAAACGCTATTAAATACTCGATATGATACTTGAAAATATTTTAATATGGGTTTCGGCATCGGCATTTTCGCTTATCGCGTTTTCGAGAGATCCGAGCTCGAAATATTCGCGGAAAATTTTCGAAGCGTTCCGTTTGCAAAAGAGAAAAGTCTAACGAATGATCGTCGAATCAAAATTTGACATAATCTAAACGTCGAAAAAGCGAAAAATTAGCGAAGAATCGACCGAGCCATAATAATTGCAAAAACTGAGGTCGCCTTCGATCGCCCATACAAACTGGCTGTTGTCACGTGATGCGAAAATCGCTTATTTTCTATACATTTTATACACTCATTTATTTTTTATTGTATAAAAAAAAACACATTATATAATACACAATTCATCGACGTTTAAACGATTTACATTATATGAACAACCATATGCGATATTTTCCGCGCGACTGCAGCAACGGAAATCGATCGAAAAGTTTCAATCACTCCTCACTTGAAAGGTACATTCACATTTTTATACGCGCATAAAATTAAAGTACACTATACACGTAGGACGTGTGCGAAAAAAAAAAAAACAAACAGCCCTTATCGGCACGAGGGACTCGTTCCTCGTTAGGGCTCGTTGCGGTTCGATGTCCACGGCCGCAGAAATACGGAAAAGGAGCCGAAATAAAACGCATTAAGGAAAACTACGGCCGTGGAAAAGTTTTTCCACAACGGTCCCGAAACCGAAAAGGGCCAAAGTGGGTTTTCCCACCGAAACCGGCCGACAATTATTGCCACACTCGTCGGACATATTGCGCGGATTCCGCGCGTGAGGAGAGTGATGCTAAATTGTGCAGATTGTTTTGGTTTAAAAAAAATAAAAAATTAACGAAACACTTCAATGTAGGTTTTTGTTGTATGTGGGAAAGCGTACGATTTTCGTTTTCATGATAAAAATTTTGATTTTGCATGACGTCGATTTATCGTCGATACAATCTGGTAAGAATGTGATGAGTCCATGCGAAAAATTTATTAGAAAAATATAATTTAAAAAATATTCGTATCGCGTATTATATTACGGAAACCGCTCCATTTTCATCCGAGAGATTTGAAAGTATCGAAAACTAGATCAAATTGAGCATCACTTTCACCACCATTTATATGTACAAATACAACAGACTTTTCCCACTGCGCCATACAGTTTTTTTATACGAATTTTCTCATACACGTACATTTTCACTGAATATCGACATATGAGAGAATTTTTCACATATACCATTTATTTTGCGGAATGGTCGAACAGTTTTGTGATTGGTTTAATTAAAGCCCCACAAGCAAAAGTTTTTTTTACACATTTTAAAAATGCATACAAACGAAAATCATAGTATTCCGAATTATGAAATAAAATAGTATCTAATGCGATTTTCAAACGAATACAAATAGAAAAAAAAATAATATTAAGTATAAACGCCAATCGAAGAAGTCAAACATAACGATCGGAGTATTTTCGACATCTTGTATATGAGTGGACGGGCTGGTAAAAGCGAACCGATCAATTAACTGGCGCAGAACTGAAATCGACTGTTTCAAAAGCCGCGAAATAATTTATTTCCACTTTGTGCCGAAGCCGTGGGGAGTCTGAAAAGCTCATTATTTCCTCGCTCGTAACGGTATTATAATTAATCGACGGAGAAGGAAAAAAATCGCGTTTGTAGGTTAGGCTGCGTGGATGTAGACGAGGCACTTTGCTGCCCGTATTATTGCCGAATTTGAATTCAGGTGCTATATATTAAGTGGGCTTTGTGAAGTTGATGAAAAAGTTCATTGTTACGTTTCGATGCGGTTTTTGGTTGTTTGTGTGCATGCGAGTGGAATTTTTTTCGCCGAATAGTGCTTTTTATCCGAGAAATGTTCAATGACAGAAAAACGTTGGTATCGATGAATCAATAACGTTTTATCAGTCGATTCATAATTTATGAATTTAACGTATACGTTATTTATGGTTTGTAGGAATATATCATGATAAAAAATTGACGAGTCATCAAGCAAATATTAGAAAATTAGGTATCTCGAATAACATCTTTGTTGTGATCGGGTCACGAAAAAATAATTTTAAGCACTTCGAATAAGGAAGTGTAATGCATTAGTTTTACTTTGAAAATTTTCGATTAGATCAAATTAAAGGTCGTGGAGATTACGTCAAAAATATTATACGATAACGACAGCACAAAATCACATAGGTTTTTACTTAAAAATGCGCATAAATAATTGCGAAATTACAGTTTTCGCGTACAGTAGCGTATTTTATAAAGCGCTAATTGTTATGTTTAATTAAAATTACGCAGCGTAATATCTCTCAGAAAAAAAAACAGGATTACATCGTACTAAACGTTCGTCGTTTAGTATCGGATTAGTATTAAAAAATATGAAAAAAAGGTAAAACAAAAAAGCCGAACGGTAGTCGAATTTACATATTTAGCTCGGCGATACAAAAGTACAGGATTTGTATAAAAGTTCACTCATAAATATGTAAATTTTTCGGCACGAAAAACGCGAAACTTATCAAACTAAGATTTTCGAATGGGTCTATTTAAAGAAACTTGTACTTACGTGTTCACATACATATTATGCGATACTATTTTTTCGGCCTCATAATACGAAACAGGTGTGTTTGTGTGTAATTTGAACGTTTAACTTCGACCTTGTTTAAACCCAATGAAGTAAGTTCGGATTAGCCGAAGAATTCGTCGAGTACTTATCAAATATGGAACAATTTTAATATTAATCGTTTAATATCGCAACGACATTCGGAAATTTAATAATCAGCCGGGTTGTTCAATTTAATATAATATTAACACTATAAGGACCGGTCCCGCGCTAGTGCGTAAATTTGAGCCGATGTTCTGGGACCGGTCCCGCGCTAGTGCG
>JAOXNN020000036.1:2257811-2270907 GCA_028571205.2 Hydropsyche betteni | reverse complement strand
AAGCCAGTAGTTAGTAGGTAATAAGCATCATATTATAGACGTTAACTGTATACGCATAAAGACCATAGTCGCGAGCGTCATTCGCACACACAGAAATCCGTGATTATATATAGGGGATAGTAAATAGGCCCGATGTTAATAACATCGGCTGTGGTTTTGTTAAAAAACGGAAAACGATAAAATGTGAAAACCCGGTTTTGTGAATCCGAAATGTGTACCCGATTTGAATATTTAATAAATAAAATCAAAATAGTTCAATTGTTTGTGACATATAGGCAAAGCCATAGGCAGTAGGTAATAAGCATCATATTATAGACGTTAACTGTATACGTAAAAAGGCTATAAACGAATACCGAAGTCACGAGCGTAATAAGCATCATATATATTACTGCATACGCATAAAGACCATATTTGCGAAGAAGTCGCGAGCGTCATTGAACGAACGAATACATACACAGAAATCCGCTATTAAATATAGGGGATAATTGAACAATTCTCAAATCACTTAAAAACTGGCATTCAAACAAAAAAAACCAAAACCGACCAATTTTCCTCAAATTTTCCACACAAAATTTCCATCCACACACCACACTTTGAGAAGCGCACTCACCCAGCGCTTGTCAGACCAGTACCCCAGCCCCAGGACCATAATCGGCGAAAAGTCAGACCGCCGGGCGAGCGGCAAATGATAATTACAATCAGGCGAATTCCCGCGAGTGTGTGACGTGAATCCGTAACGCACATGGAGGCTCGCCCGCTTTTTTCGCGGCCCGTTCTCGGCGTCGTTTTCAGCTTCCGCCGAAGCCTGATGCTGCGAAAATTGCCGTCTGAAAATGATTTACGATGTCCAAATGTGGACGACGTCGAAATTGTCACAAAAGGCCGCGCACCGTTCTCCGTCTGGGCTTCCTCGCGAAGAATGGCTGAAGTTGCGTTTCCTGTTTTCGATGTGGGTTTTTTTTTCAGGTGGGTTACGCTGAATGACAGTGGTAAGTGTCAATCTATTGAAGCTTTGTTGCGGGCTCGTTTATTATGGGTATGAAAGTCGTTTGACTTGGGTGCATGTTTGGTTTGACGGTTGTGAAAAGAGGGTTGTAAATTGAAATGATGAAGAAAAACTATGTTAAAAAAATTATGAATGTATTAGAAATTAAATTGAATTATTTACAGATATTATATTATAATTAAATATTAATTAAAATTTCAATGATCTGGTTTTTTTTGTTATTTATTGTAATATTGCCGTTTTTGTCGAAATTTTCTACCCCGGTCAAGTACTGAAAATTAACACAATCGTGATTCAATACTTGACCATGTTGTCAATTATATTTTGTAATATTAAATTTCTTAATTGGAAAGGACTTTTACTATTCTTGGAAAATTATTAGTTTTTCTTCACCGATCCATTAAACGCTATGAAATTTGAATCATTTTCTAAACAGAAAAAAACAACGATTTTTGCAAAAAAGTAGATTCTATTTTCTAAAACCGCCCATTTGTGTTTTATTTTAAGAAAAAAACCACTATATATTATATTTTTATATATATATCAATAATAAACGATAAAATTTTCGCCTAAGGTGCTACTTTTTTCCAATTTTGATTTGTGTGTATGAAGGGGGCTAAGTTTAGAATTCGTCATTGTATCCCCTATATATAATAGCGGATTTCTGCGTATCTGTCCGTTCAATGACGCTCGCGACTTTTTCGCGAATATGGTCTTTATGCGTATACAGTTAACGTCTATAATATAATGCTTATTACCTACTGCCTCTGGCTTTGCCTATGTCGTAATTGTGACAATAACAAATTAATTGGTTTTATTAATTAAATATTCAAATCGGGTTTTCAAATTTTATCGTTTTCTGTTTCTTAACAAATTCACAGCCGATGTTATTAACATCGGGCCTATTTACTAGTATTATATATAATATATATAATGGCTCCCCCCCCAAATATTTTAACATTTCGAGCCCTTGACGAAGTAAACCCACCACTGCCGAAGTAAAATCAAATTCAATGAACCCATACTAAAAAAATCGATCGAACATCAAAAAAAAAATCAAATCAGGATCACGATCTCTATTTTCACCTACACCTACCAATAAAAACATCAATCACTGCAAAAAATCAACAAAACGTGTACTAAACGACCAAAAAAAAAAAAAAATTTCAGATTATTCAAACTATGCACACAAAAAATCTGACACTCGAACCAGCAGATCCTGAATGCAATTTATTCCTGCCGGTTATCTCACCCAAATAACGGCAATGGCCGTCGCCGTGACCAGCCAGGTCAACGACTCGACTTATAACAATACGACTCGAGACAAAAAAGAGGCTCCGCCGAACAAAATCGATCATACCTGCATAAGTTTAATTGCGAACGCCGGGCCGCATCTCGCCGGTGATGTAATTAAGAAAATCGTGATCGCAGGTTACGTGTCAGACGTGGGCTGTAAAGTGTAAAGAGTGATGCGACGGAGGCTCCGCAGAGTATGTAACGAATTTGCACCGATGGCCGATATTTTGAGTTCTTCTGTGGGCGGTTTGTTGGGCGATAGCTCGAGTGTGATTGTGTTGGGTATGATTGAAGGAGACGGTAAATGATTAAGCGTCGGTGTCCGTTTCGGGTATTGTGTAATTTTATTTCACTTGAATAAATACAATTTTGTTGTTAAATCTATATATCAAAAGGAAGCTCACCATTTCGTTTGTTACATGTGAAATTTTATTCATATTTACAAATAAGGTTTATACAATACTAGTGGTAGTACCCAGCGTTGCTCAGGACTTAAATTTTAAATCAAATTATTTTTTTAATTTAGTTTTTGCGGACCGTCCCGTTTTGGTTTCTGAGAAATATGGTCACTCTATTTTTTAAAGATATTAAAGCCACTCGACAAAAAACATTTTTTTTTATATAGGCGGGAACATTTTTTGGCGGACCGTCCCGTTTTTGGTTCTGGGAAATATGGTCACCCTATTTTAATGATAAAAAAACCTTTTCAACAAATAAATATTTGTTTAAATAGGTGGGGAAACATTTTTTGAGGACCGTCCGGTTTTGGGCTCCGGAAAATATGGTCATCCTATTTTAATGATGCTAAAAACCTTCTCGATAAAAAAATACATATACACGCCAATTTTCATGGCGATCGGTCGAACGGTGTTGGAGTAATACAGCAACAAAAAAATATACAAACATCCATTTTTATATATATAGATCATATTAGTTGCTATTGCAAATTGATCAGTATGTTCGATTTGTTATATCAAAAACTTTTGTATTATTTGGACAAGTGGAACAGTATTCAAATCATATTAGTATAGATATTTTTGTTAAAAATATAAAAAGATTCCATATTTGTCAAAAATCAATCATTTAAACATTTATTTTATTTACTTTTTAAATAATACAAATATGTGACGAACAGGGAGTTGTTTTCAATTGAAATTGGGAAACGAGTTGAAATGGACGAAATATTGAATTTAGAAACAAAAACTTTTTCTAAAAACAACAGTAATAAGATTACAGTGCATTGGTCTGTATATAAAATTTGTGACTTATAGTCTAGATGAAAAGAAAAAATAATCAAAACAATATAAAGGATGTTGTCAATCTCCATTACTGTCACTATCCGAATAATCAGCCAATAAGGATAATCCATTGGTTGAAGGCGCTTTTGATTTATCATCTTTGTTTTGATCTTTTTGTCCTGAATCAACATTTACAGATGTTGATGTTAATGGTGGTATTACAATACCTTTATTTTCCGACTTCTTATTGATTTTGACCAAACCAGATAAACCCTTTTTATTTGAAAGACTCCCTACACTTTTACTCCAAGATTCATTATTTTTAGAAAGCGTTTTCGGAATGCTGCCTTGTGTAATTTCTCGATGTCTTTGATTAACTAGTGGAATAACGGCACTTATCTCATCATCACATTCTTTTTTGATTCTTTTTGCAAGTGGTGGTACTGAATCATCTTGAATTTCTTCAATAATTTCTTCTGACAACACAATTTTACTGCCAGAACTTTTATTTTGAAATTTCACTGACCTAAAAAAATACAAATGGATGTAAATTGTATTCAATTAATTATTTATTTAAATTGAAGTTTGGTAAAGTCAAATACGAACTTGAGAAATTCTTCATCTTCTCGCTCTTCTCTTTTGATTCGTTCTTCTGCAGTTTCACCTACATACTGTTGCAACATTGAATCATAGTCAATTGCAGCTTGTCTCCTATTTAAGTCCTTAAGTTCTTCAAGCGATTCTAATAACTCTATTTCATTTCTAGATTGCTCTGTTCTGTTTTCTAATTAAAAAAAAAACAATCATCGATAGCAATAAAGGATAATATTTATGTATAGATTAAAAATTAATTAACATAAGTTATACCTAAAAGCTTCATTGGATTATTTGCTTCTTCCTCTTTTAATTCATCTTCTTCCCTTTTCGCTTGTTCCACAGCAAGTTTCAAAGCCATGAAATTACGTGTTGCTCCAGCTTCAATTTCATAATCAGTATTTTTGGGATCTGTTTTGAAAGATATTTCTTGCAGGCACCGAGTACACTAAAATTGAAAAAAATTATGTTAATATTTGTTATCCTATTACGTCAACAGAAAATATAATAAATCTTTTTCACAATATTGTGTACTTGGTTTATTACATTGATGTTCGGTAATAAATTTTAAAAGCTTAAGCTAATTGATGAGTGTTTTACCTTGATATAAAATCGATATATTCTAATTCCGAGATAATCTTCATTTTCAACATCTTCTTTCCGTGCGTTGAATTTTTTCCCTTTGTAAATATATTCACCGCAAGTGACACATCGCATATTGAAAGGAGCCATCAATCTGACAGTATACTGCCGATTTTTAGCTAATTTCATGCGAGGGATTTTAGACGGATCGAAGTCCGGTGGATAGTATTTCTGCAAGCAAAACAAGGAAAGTGTTAACAAAGAACGAAAAGAATATACAACGTTTTAAAGATTCATATGATATTATATATTGATCATATTTATTTACTTACGTTTAAAACTTTTCGTTCAGACATTTTGAAAGAGTTGTATGAGAATTGGAAGGAAACGTTGACAGAACAGTCAAGACTTGACGTCACAGGTTATGTTGACAGCGCTGCAGGGTCGCCAACCGAGTTTGTACTTGCAGAGCAGCCAACAAAATCAGTGACCAGATGTTTGCCCAAACGACTCTAGAACACATGACATGTTTCAAGAAAATTGGGAGATTATATGATGGTGGATCTAACATCAGATAAAATTCTGAAAATAATTTGAATGAGTCCCAAACGTTTTGGAAATATACCAGTATGTGAAGTTATGTTAAACGTTTCATAAATCATTAAATAAATGTGTTTATTAAATACGTTATTTTAGCTAGCATAAGCATTTTAATAAAACTTAATAAATTTAATTTAACAGATAGTATTGTAATATCTGATTTTCGAATTTATTCTTTTGTAAAACATAAAAGGCCGTTTCTTCATGTATTGATTCAAATTTAGTTTTAAGTTATTATTGGAAGCCATTAATTAAACGAAAAAATTAACGAATTCGTTGAAGTGCGTACTTACTAAGGCATACGTGAACGCTGATTTATTGACATCTGATACCATCTGTTAATGTATTCTAGTATGATGCAATAGCGATGTATAATATGCCAATATTCTACTTTTCGTACTTTTTCATTTTTTTTTGTTTTTGTATTTTATTTCATCGATTCATTGAAAAATATAACGTTTTTTATAATAAAAAGACATTTTGAAATGATAAATAGTTTTAGTGACATCTCTTGGAAATTATATTGATTTTTATACCGAATAAATTGTTTCATCTGAATCAAAAATTGAAATTAAATCGAAAAAAGTTTTATATCTACATGACAAATTTTCTTAACGAAACAAATCATATTTTAATAATTATTAAAAATACCTACTAAAATAAATATTTAGTTCTACTCACAGTGTCACTTGTTCATCAGATAACATACGTGTAATTCAATCAATTTTTTTTATTATTATCAACCATTTTTCTTTAAAATATGAATATTTCAAATATTTATGAAATAATAAAAGTTTTTCATAACATTCAAGAGTTTGGGAGTATCTTAAAATAATTGGATCAGTTTTTCTCAACAGTATCGTCCCGGTGCTTGAAATAACGAAGTGGTCGTCTCCCATAAGGCCGTTTCCAATTAACGAAGTCGCCTCTCGAACGTTGTTGCTTTATCGCTTACTTTGTGACAAAAACCCCATGGCACCAACTCATAAACATAGTATTAAATCACTTCAATAGATCAGCATGAGGTTTAATTAAATTTCGCCACCACAAACAGCTGACATCATCGCGTTTCATTAGGTTTTCCCGAGAGTGAGTGTGCGGTTTTAAAAAATTAGTTTCGCGAAAAGTTGAAAGATTTCACGATCATATATATGTAAAGAATATCAGCGCGTGCTCGACGGAGCGGAGAAATTTGAGAGAAGCCTCGGAAATTTTTCCCATTCTTCTCTTTTTTCTTACGTAGCCAAGTCTCGAAAACTTTTATTCAAACTAAACTTTCTACTTGAGAATTTCACTTCATCTCATTATGCACAAAAGAACGAACGATAATTTTTCCTTAACAAATTTATACGTCGACTTTTTGCATGAGCGTTTAATAATATCGCAAAATTTAATATACGTCAAAGGGGGACGATACAATGCCAAAGTTGTCCGGACGATTATTATGAAAATTTTTACGACGTGCAATTTTATTCTTTGCGCAACTTTTTTTGACACGTCGAAAGTGAGGAAAGCGATGAAAAAGGAACAGAGATTTTTTTTAAAGAAAAAGGTTTTTTTTGAGAAAAGTATAATTGTGCCTATATTGAAACAAAAATATGAATTATTTACGATTCAATGGAAAAAAGGGTTGCCATCCGGAGGTTAAATTCATTTGAAATGTATTGCTCCAAGGAGAAGCGAAATTCATCGTTGCTCTCCATTGTCTTGGATTTCAACAAAAGCTTTCATAAATTTCGTTTGGAAAAGTATTTAATTTTGGAACAATGGGACTTTTGTTTCAAACGTTCCAGTTTTTTCCTCGAGTCTTTCGCGTTTAATACATGACGGATTCATTCACAATATAATTTAATCTTCCGCAACACAAATTTTAAAAATACCACATAAATCAATTTTATTTTTGAAAATAATTAAGCCATATATCTCGAATACATATATTTTATGATATCTTTAAAACAATTTTCATTTTAAGCCACATTTTTTAACACTGCAATACTTCGATGTTGATATGATGTTCTAGACACGATCATGGGGATCTTGACTCTCTAAATTTTAAAAATAAATACAAATTATTGTTAATATATCACACAACCATGAATAAATTTATTAACTTACACATCTATTATACTTCAAATGAAAAAAAACAACATATTTGTATCATTTATACATATAAAAAGATAAGTTTCGGTCTCATTTAAAAAAAACCTAATTAAAATCATGAGTACCGTTCCACAAATAAGTATAATAAACCAAGTCATATAATATAATATTTCAATATATTATATACCGAAGCGCTCTGTTCAACGGTGAAAAGTCAAAAGTTAAATGCGGCCTATTAAAGTGATTAAAACTCACCTGATTATATTTGGAATTTGTGAAGAAATGCTGCGCCGTCTTTTGTGCCGAACTCGGAAGCTTTACACTCCGTCTTCTCTCGGTCGTTGTGTTCTTTTATGGCGGGAAGACGTTCAAATTAATTTCGGGAATACTTAAAAAGGGGTTTTCGTTCAAAGTTTTCGGCGGAATCGAAGGCTGCTCTTTTTCCGAACGCTTCAAAACGCCACGGGTCATCGTCGACTTTTTTAGGTATGCTGATGTTAATGTCGAATTTTGTTTTATTAATTAAATATTGATTTAGTATATTGTATGTTATTTTATTTAATGAACGCGTCCTGTAGCAATATTCGGGTAGTTTCATAGATTTCCTATAGGAAAGAGAGTGGGCTTTAGTCAGTAAAAATCTGACATTACTCTTTGGCATATGAAACCAATAAGTGTATGGTCTTTTGAAGATTTTCTATCTCTATTTCAGAAAAAAAAAATTAGTTAATGGTAAATGGTTAATCGTTAATGTTTAACGGTTAATGGTAGAAGTTAAAAGTTAATAGTTAACGTTTAATGGTTAATGGTTTAATAACTTTTTAGGGTAAATTTATATTTTATTTGATTGGAAAAATTGAAGAGTTTTATGATTTTTTTCGGTTATCTTTGTAAAAATTTGATGTTTTTATATCAAGAATTTTCTTTGAAAAAAAAAATTGAGAATTTTATTTGAGCAAAACTTACTTTTTTTATTACAAAGTTTATGAACTAAAAAAAAAAACAATTATACTAACCGTTTGAACGTAGACAAGCGCTGTCGCTATCGCGCATACAAATTTCATATTTTCAACATTCAAATTTTCAAAATAATAAAATTTTCATATTAAATAAATCACTAGACACATTTGAAGTTTCTGTGATATACGATTATTTATACTGATATATAGAATACACCGTTCAAAAGACCCAAACAAAAACGAATCCAGTACATTACAAACTCGACATCGAAAAACCCACATTTCACCAGCCATCGACCGAAAACAAAAACCAAGAACATTTCGAAATCTCTCCCAGCGTTTATCCACAGAAAAACCATAAAGCCTGCATCCAACAATGCACCATCCCCATTCATTTTCCATTTTTGTAACAGCGGGTGCGATACGGCGCACCGTAATATTTGCGTCGCCCGAAATGCAGATTTCGCTCCTTCTTCCCTTTGCTCCTTATGAATATTTCATCTTCAGCCGCTGGCGGGTCTCGCACCTGAAAGTCGAGGCATTGCTCGGTCTGAAAACTTTTCGTATTATCGGCGGTTCGGTGTTGCCTTTTTAATAATGTCGCGTATCCGATTTGGCGACGGCGAAGTTTCATGCATTTTCAATATCCGTAATATGGAATAAAATTGGAAATGGGGATGTTGTTTCGTGTAAATATTGAATGAGTATGCGATGGAGTTTCTGCCATAAACAATGCTTGTTTTGTGCTTTTGTCAGTTTTGTTATTTTTAAGAATTATTAATAAATCAGTTTGAATTTTAAATTGATCCTTTCACTTTCTACTATAAATTTAATTTTTTACTTAAAATTTACTATTGTGTAACAATATTGATTCACAATCTACTACATTTGAGTCTCGAATAACACGGTTATATGGTTCCACAAAAACGTCGTGTAATAAAAATCCATGTTATACGAGGTTTGAGTTCATAAAAAATTAAGGTTTTCTTTCTAAAAAAATGTTGAAATTTCTTAATACCATTTTTTAGAATATACAAAATAGAAAATGTATTATAAAATGTGCTATAGGGGCTTAAATTAAATTTCTTAATGTTTTTGACGCGTAATTATAAGTTTGCCAATTGGGTTTCTTAACGAATAGATTGGTAGATTAGCATATATCATGTTTTCATTCGAAGTCCTTCAAGAGAATGTTCAGTAAATATAAATTATATTATAGAAGAATGAAATGACCGAAAATGGAATTCGAACATATTATATTCGGCAACATCTCGAGAAGTTTCAAAAGAAATCAAAGTTGTGGCATTCGATTATTGATACGTTCAAAGTTACCGCATCGAGTTAGTGCCAGCACATCCATCCATCGGTCGAAAAAAAATTTCCCGCCAATAAACGCGATTTTCCCGAGAAAATTGGATACGTGCCGCCGAGCGGAAAGTCGACTCAGACTAACGCGCAAAACGAACGTTGCAAATCCATCAAAATCGAATCGAATACAAAACTAAAAAGCGACGTAAAACAAACGCGCGAAACATGTCTCCACGCCGGAGTGTTTTTGCGGTCGTCGCTTTTCCCGAAAAACCTCCGAAAAGAACGAATTTTCGTTCGAGTGCTTCAGATAAAGTTTAATGTAACGGCACTTTCGAGACCGACGCCGTATAATGGAGTAATGATTTAATGGGCAATTTATGTGAAGGGCTCCCATTAGGCTGCTGTTACGTGATGGACTAGTCGCGGACCCTTTTGCGTATCTTTACGCATCCTGGCCCCGTGGAAAAGTCCTGGAAAACTTGGGTGGACTCGTTCAAATATTAAATATCGGAAAACGAGCAAAGAATACCACCGGTATAAATATTCGAACCGTCCCCGAATAAATTGAATCGTGAAAATGATGGTGATTGTTTTCGCGGAAATTGAAATTGTGATTCGAGATGATACTGTAAGACTCGTTCAAAAGAAATTTTAATAATCATTCAGGATCTCGAGTATTATGAAATTTCCATCGAAAGCATCTCTCGATCAACAAGCACTCTCTTCATATCGAATTTCCTCTTTCGGCGATAATGCATGCGGTTTTTCGCCCCATTATCATCGTCGCTGCTAAAGGATCGTCGTAATTTAATTACTCGCCGAAAATCCGCACATTAACATGACATTATATAATAGATAATACTGCCATAAGTGTCGCAGCCATCGTATTAAGAAAACATGTCGTGGCCGCTCGGCTTGTTAGCCGGATACAACGTCAATACCCCTCAAGGATGTTTCCGTATGTTAGCCGTCATTAGTTCGGTCATACGACCGCGACCCCATTAACCGAAACCCCTGGCTGGGTATTATATGAACGAGGACTAGTGCCGGAGTGCCGTAATACGTTCAAAGTGGAGGACCCTGTGACGAAATGGTTAGTTGAAATCGTGGCGGCCATTTTGAACATGTCAAATTTTGATGACTTTTAGTTTTGAGTAAATCTGATTTGGATAGTTTTGTCGTGTTTGTGATATTTGGAGTTGTTTGTAATATGTTGAATTTGTGATGAATGTAATCAAATTTTGATGTATAAAGAAAATTTGGTACTTATGACTTAGTTTACAACTTTTTTATGGGTCGCAGTCAGTATAGAGTAAACGTAATAAAAAGTCGATTTTTAATTAAAATGAGCATCATTAAAATGGTTAATGTCGAAAGTTTTAAAGCCTCTTCAACGGTTTTCAATGAATTCATAATTATTTTCAGACTAGGAGTTCTGCAGCGGCAATGATATTAAATTTCAATTAAGCGGACTGTGTTGCAGTCACAGCTTTTCATTTTTAGTGAAAAGATTACACTCCTTGCACAAATATATGTATCGAATAAATATTTGCGCAATTCGAATGGAATATTATTTATATTTTACATAGAAAATGTAACACAAAATGCATATCAAAGTATTTTAATGGAATATTGAGCGAGTGAAACAGGTTGATATCCAATCATACGTTGTTTGAACGAAATATGCAAACACGTAAAATTTTCCGAATGGAATATTTTTTAAAATGGAACTTTTTTTTCATTTCATATTTGAAAAATAATAATATAGAAATTGGCAGATTACATATTTGAGATTGGAGATTCCTTTTGTTATATGCTATCGATGTATTATATTACATTTTTCAAATATTTTATACGAAAATGAAGTATACCAGAGTCCAGAATGTCTTTGCAAATTATTTAATATTTCATTCAAGTTGCATTTTTAATCTCAAATTTATATATTTAATATTATTAAATTAAATTTAAATATATGTATTTATATAAAATTCAGATGTCATTCTATATAAAGTTTAGTTAATACTTTATCTATTTAAATAAAATTTGTCTTTCGATCATATGAAAATTATTTTCGATTGACAAACACTGTAAAATTTTCAAATACTAAATTCATCTATCAAAATTTTCAATGTTTATTAAATCATTTGCTTTCAGTAATAATAATCAATTTAATATTTCACCAACAATTAATTAATAACATTTCCAATCCAACAAAAGACAACCCAATTTAATTACCCTATCCCACCTTCCAACTCCAACAAAACTCAACCGAACCCACACCCAAAATTAAACACTTTCAAATTTTTCACACAAAACTAATTACATCAATCACCCCCGCCGACACAAACAACTCTTCTTCCCCAAACTTCCGCCCGACAACTTCAACGCGAGATCTTCTGCATCGAACGTCCATTGATTAATATGCGACCACGTCCACGCAGCCAGCAAACTACAGATTTACGACCGGAGGATCGGCAGAATACTGTCGACGGATTGCCGAAACTTTTGCGGACGATGGGGAAAACGGAGCGGAACGACCCCTTTGTCGACGCAGGGTGCAGTCGATGCAAGGGTCGGTTCGGGTCCCAGCGACCCGAAGGCTGGAGCTTTCGGGTCTGGAACTGGAGTTCCGGTTGCCGGGTCTGAAGGATTTGTTGAATTTAAAGGGAATGTGTAATTGATGGTGGCGGCGGCGTAGTCATGCGTAATTAGATGCTTTGTATTGTATAAACGGTGGTGAAAATCGTTAGAATTTATCGAAGTAATTATTATTTTTTAAATGTTGATTTTTAATAATCGAAAAAGTTATGTTAGAATATGGTTGGATTGTATATGTATGAGTTGGTATATGGTTGGTCTTAATTAAGCGATTGATTGTTTTTAGTTTTATTGTATATTAATATTCTAATCGTTTGGTACATGGAGTGCATCGGGATTCCATTTTTTTATAGTTCGGAATTCGAGCTGGGCACAACATTTACGAAATACGAAATATAATGCCGATTCTATAAGTTTACCTACAAATATTTTACATTGAATTGAATGAATATTGTAGATAAAACCTTGGAAAACGACCATCCACATATTTACTGAGAGTACTCTTCCTTCTTCTTACTTTTATTTTTACTTAATCTTCCTTACTCTTCTCTTACTATTCTTTCAAAAAATGTTCAAATTTTTAATAGTATTATATTTTAACAAAGTTTCGTTTTATATAGGCTATAAATATGACGATGAATTTAAACATAGAATTCTATGTCGGTGGTCGCAAATCTTTTTGATGTCACAGACCACTAAATCATAATATATATTAAATCCCACGGACCAACAATACTAATGTATTTTAAAGGATAAATACAATCATTATATATAATAAAAATCAGGTCATTTATATAATATTTTATTGATAT
>JAOXNN020000036.1:2227044-2251886 GCA_028571205.2 Hydropsyche betteni | reverse complement strand
TTGGCAGCCCAGACATTTCGAAACGCACTTTTCCCGCCGCTTTTACACGATCTCGAAAATTCCCGTCACGTATCCACGCTTCAACCATCACTCGAACATAATATCAATTACTCTGACGCGGAAAATGTGGCACATTTCCGGCCAGTGTTTGCCGAAGCGGTGGATTTTCCGAGCTTCGGAAAAGCACAATACAACGATTTCGTCCGCTTTTCCGACAAAAGTGATAGATATGAATCGGGTGTGGGTGGAATGGCTTCGGACACGTCCATTCTGGGGCGGTTCGTTTATATTATTATATGAAGATAATTGCGTTTTGGGGCTATCGATTTTGCCCGTTTCATTCTTTTTCGGCGATTTTTCGGACTTATCGGACGTCCGCAAATATTTGTTTCTCGTCAATCACTCCCAGTCGCCATTATGCGGTGCCTTCGTTTTTTCGTTGGCTGTTGAATAAAAAAAAGATAAAGAGAATGTCGAATAAATTCGTTTTGTGCGTGATGGAACGAACACCCTATTTTACCGGTGGAACGCGATACGGTTTCAACACATAAAACAGTGCCAAATAAGATCAATATAATTTTCAATTTCGCGTTAAGAATTAATACACTTTTGATGAAAAATACATTGTTAAAAGATATCAAGATCAATTTTACGGCAATTTTTTTTTATAAAAGTACGCTTCCATTCTCAACTGTATAATTTTACGTTGTATACCTGTTAAGTTTTCTGGTTTCAATAATAAAATTATCAATTCAAATGAAATTTGAATTGAAATAAATTATAGGCTTAAATTTTTAGCAAGACCTCCGGAAAAAAAATACTTCGATAAAAATGCCCTAATTGAAAATTTCCGGCTATGCAAGCTTAATTATAATTAAAGCAAATTTTTCGCTCAACAAATAAGTATATCCGACGTTAATTAAAACGAATCCTTACTAGCGAAAACGCCGTTTCAGTTACCGTAACGAGCATACACACGAGCTACAAAAAGGTCCATGACTGTATAAAAAAAAAAGTAAATTCACCAAAATAGACGAAACGGCTTATATATTAAATGAAACGAATTTTTTGAGCTCACGTAACGGAATCAGTATACAAAAGCTTCGATGCTTATTTGGACATCGAAAGATGAAAAGCTTCCATTCCATATTATGTATACGCACAAAAATATTTACAGAATTTTAATATCGTTTTACGAAATTGAATACACGATTAAAATTCACGATTTTTTAAAATTTACATTTACAGTCGGAGCAGCGGAGCACTATACATTTCCGGGATCCAGCTCCGCTCTTACCTTGGATAAAAAACCATTTGCTCCACCTGCTCCGTGCTCCTGCTTCTGCTTCGCTCCAAAACCCTGGAAAAATCTAATACGATATTTAAATCATTCGTCAACTTATCTAAAAAAAATTTGATACTTCATACATAGATGTCTACAAAACAAGCATTTTTATTAATATTGAATAATACTTTGTACCATGCCGCCGAATAACACATTACGATAAACATTTTTTTTTAATTTCTAAAATTATTCGTGGAAGTACATAGACTATTTTCTCTGTTATCGCTCAACGTGCAGCCATCGTTGTACACAGTCATTCATCGTCCATCGTTGAGCGAAGACTTCTCCGATTTTCTGTTTTTATCGATTTATATCCACTGAACCGTTATATTTCTTTCCGGATGTCAGGCGGTGTCTGGATTGCGCATGGGTCGGGGTCACGAGTTTTTGTTTTGATTTCATATTTGACGAGACGAGCATGGTTTGCGAAATGACCCTCACTGTATCTGCGGAGAGATTCAGGGCCCG
The DNA here is from genome assembly GCA_028571205.2 of Hydropsyche betteni. Lineage (NCBI taxonomy): Eukaryota > Metazoa > Arthropoda > Insecta > Trichoptera > Hydropsychidae > Hydropsyche > Hydropsyche betteni. The sequence goes on along the minus strand of JAOXNN020000036.1, from coordinate 2,250,073 downwards.
ATTCATATCCAGTGGTCTTGTTCTCTGGCAGAAAATTAAAAAAAGGACATGTTTTCCGGGTTTCACGAGCGTTTTCCATCTTCTAACATCCGTCTTATTTTGTAGAAATGCGCCTTTTGTGCGTTCTTTAACTACGTCAAGAAGGTCAGCTCGCGGAAAAACTTGTTTCGGTAAAAAAAAATTAGCCTCGGAATTCCATATACTCCCTAGGAAGCATGACGTTTGTGATTTCTTAGATAAAATTAAATGTAGAGTTTCTAGTAAATGTATTATAAGTGTGGCATCCGTAGTTTCGCCTAGTGTTGCTGGTACCCAAATGGCTCAAGAAAATGTCATAGAATGGGGTACATGTTACAGGCAGGATAGTGGGCTTCCCTTCGTATTGGACGGTTGTGTTACACAATATGATATTTTTATTAAATTAATATTATAAATTGCTTAAATATACTATATTTAGACAATTTCTGGTTTCAGGTAGATCGTACAAGTTTTATGTGTTGTTTATTATAAACAAGATAATGTCAATCGACCTTATCTTGTTTATAATCTTTGTTTGATATGTTAAAATTTTTTTCATAAAAGATATATATTTTTTAAATAACGTACAAAATTAAAATAATATTAAAAAAATTTGTCCTGACTTTAACATATCTATATTTAATTTTTATTTTTTAACAATATTTTTATGAACCAGCATAAATCAATACCTTTTTTTAATTTTCAACAGTGTCAAAATGTTTCCACATACTAAATATTTGACAAGGACCTTGGTTCAATCTGTAAATATCAGAAAATTCAATTGTAGACAGATTGGAATTTTTCAAAAAAAGTGGAATATTACATCGTATGATGTAAGAAAAATGCATCATCGTGCTGAAAAACATATTGTAATATCTAAATATCCAGATATTGTTGTACCAAACTGTACTGTATCTGAATATATATGGAAAGATTTAGATAAATGGGCCGATAAAACAGCGGTGGTGATTAAATCTCATACATAACAAGAAAGACAAACTCTAAGGCGATCAAAATATTTTTTTTTATCATATTTTTTTGTAGGTTTGTGGTATTACTGGAAAAAGTTATAAGTATCGAGAAATGTATAAATTAAGTTTAAAATTTGCTGCAGGCTTAAGAAGTATTTTTAAATTAAAAGACAATGATTGTGTTGCTTTGATGTTGTCTAATTGTCCAGATTTTCCACTTGTTACACTTGGTGCAGTTCAAGCTGGGTGCACTGTGACAACAATAAATCCTATTTATACAGCAAGTATGTTTATATAGTTTTTTATCATATTGAATCCCTATAATAACAACAATTTAATTGTTGATTTCAGATGAAATTAGTCATCAGCTTTTAAATTCTAAAGCTAAGATCATAATAACCTCCCAAGAATGTAGTTCTGAAGTTAAGAAATCGTTTCTTCAATCAAAAAATCCAATACCAATTATTATAACTGATGCTAATAATTTGCCAGAAAATACAATTAACTTTAATGAACTTTTACAAAATGATCATTTAGATATAGATTGTTTGAAAAGTGTTGAAAGGACTAAAGATGACACAGTATTTTTGCCGTATTCCAGTGGAACGACTGGTGTTCCTAAAGGTGTTGAATTGTTAAATAGTAATATTGTAGCCAACTTTTTACAAATTGAAGTAGAAAAAATTCAATTATTTGAACCAGCAACAGGTATATACATTTAATATGTATAAAATCATCACACTAAAATATTTTAAAATTCAAATGTATTTCAGGGGAAAATCAAGATGTTACTATATGTGTACTTCCATTTTTTCACATCTATGGTTTAACAGTAACAATGCTTAGTAAGCTGTCAATTGGAGTGAAAATAGCTACATTGCCAAAATTTACTCCTGAGACATATTTAAATGCTCTAGCTACTTATAAAGCAAATGTTTTGTATGTAGTCCCTGGACTTGGTAAATTTTTATTAAACTTTTCAGATTTTATTATAAAATTATTTTATTTTTGAATTGATGATTGCAGTTCTTTTTCTGAGCTCTCATCCTAATGTTAATAATGACCATTTAAGTACTGTAAGAACCATCAATTCGGGAGCAGCTCCTTTAGCAAAAAGTGATGTTGATAGATTGCTTGAAAAAACTAAGGTTTTGTAAATAAAAAATTATTATGATAGGATTAATTAAAAATTAAAATATTCAATCATAATTATAAAAATTTAAAACAGGGAAATATTGGATTTACACAAGGCTATGGAATGACAGAAACATCACCGGCAGCAATACTACAAGAAAGGGGCACAACAAATTATGCAGCAGTTGGACATCCAATATCTAATACTCATGCGAAAATAGTTGACATAGAAAACGAAAACAGTGTATTGGGACCAAACCAAGTATGATTTCCTTTTAAGTTTTCTTTTCCTTTCTGATGGTTTGTTTTAGAAAATCGTGATTTAATCAATATAGGTGGGTGAACTTCTACTTCGTGGTCCTCAAGTGATGAAAGGTTACTATGAAAATCCAGAAGCAAACAAGACTGTGTTTACCCCCGATGGTTGGCTACGAACTGGAGATATGGCATATTATGATGATAATCAAGAATTTTATATAACGGACCGATTGAAAGAATTGATAAAAGTAAGAAGCTTCCAGGTCGCACCAGCCGAACTAGAAGCAATTTTAAGAACTCATCCAGATATATCAGACGCAGTTGTTGTCGGAGTACCTCACAAATCTCATGGTGAAACCCCGAAAGCTTTTGTTGTAAAGAAGGAAGGTACATCACCCACAGATGAAAGTATTATGAATTTTGTGGCTGAAAAAGTAGCTAGTTACAAAAAATTGGGAGGTGTGACATTTATTGACACAATCCCTAAAAACGCAGCAGGGAAAATATTAAGGAAAGAAATTAAATCGAAATACACATGAAATTAAATAATATAATATAACAAATGTTTAATTTTATTCAGTTAACGAACAATAAAAATGATCATGATTTAATGATATTAAAAAAAATAAAAAATTATGGGTCGTAATTTCTTGAAATGTCAATTTTCTATGATTATTGATCTTTTCTATTTTGATACATTTTTTGTAAAGTATAGTTAATTTTATAGCTAAAAATTTATATTTTAAGGTATAAAACCAAAATGGAATTCAGATTCGGTTTTTCTAGACAAATTTTTGAAAATATAAAAATACTTATAAATTAATATTCTATGATGAAAATTTATAAAATGCAGAAATATATATTTTTATTTATGATAAAAATTGTAAACTTCATTTATTTTCAGCATAAAAAAATATTTATGAATTTAACCTTATTATAAACAAAATATTTAACACAAGTCAGCCGATAATGTTTTAAAAACTATACTAAACACAATAACACCCACTTGGAAATAATTGATTATCTTCCAAGCTGTCCTAACATAATAATACTTTCCAATAATCTGATTTGATTTTCAAAATGTTCAATCTGAAGTTCAAAAAGCCGAATCTGTACAAGCTCGAATTTAGAGTAAAAAAGCTTTCAATTAACCATCGATCACGCGACATCGAAAAATACGCACCAAACACCCACCGCCCCGCCCTTTACACCCACCCAAAACCAATTCACACCCATCTAATCGAAACAGAACGACCCGCGCACAAAACAACACGCACATACACACGAGACACGTGAGGCTCGTATTGTGTTCCGGTTAACACGCGACCGGATATGTCGAACATTGGAAGCGGGCGCGAAACAAAGCGGCGCCAATGCGATTCCAATTATGGCCCGTTATTATCGCGGGCTTTAATCAAATCCTCGTTTCGTTTGAAGCTGCGATCCCCGAACCGAACAAAAGGCTCGAATTAGAGACGCAACGCTCATTAGCGAAGCTCGGATGCCAATTAAACACCATGGCGGAGTCGGTATTTGCGCGGTCGTTGAGGCGGATATCGGAGATGGCGTGGTGTTTGCTTTTATGACGTTTTAGTAGGTTTCCTTGAGAAATCGGCGATGAAAATGATTTAAGGTGGTTCCTAAGGTTTTTAGAATGTAATGGTTAAGTGATAAGTGGCGTGGTTTGTACGCCAATGCAATATAATCAAAGCTCGAAGAAAGAAAGGTGGATGCATTTGAGGTGAGGCGTTGGAGTTTTATATTTTATATTTCATGGTACTTTGTATGGTTGTGATCAAATGACTCAATTTAGAAGGATCTTGATATTAGAAAAAGGCTTTCCGCCTGGCTGGGACGTGTTCTCTAGTTCATTTGACATGTCGCGAAACGGAATCAGACTAGTTTGGAAAAGCTAGTATTGATAGGAAATGTTGAGGGAAATAAAAGGGCTAGACTAGATCAGGACGTCGACAGGCCTGACTGTAAAAACTGTGAAGTATTGAGAGAGCTGAAAGACAATTTTGAGTTGAAATGTGGAAATAAATTTATTGGATGGTCATGAAAAACGACCTTCAGTCATGAGGAAAGTGAATAGATATATATTATTTGATATTAAGTGGTTTTTAGTATTCAAATTTGTCAAAAACTATTCTCTTATTATTATGCATGATATAAAAAAGAATAAAACTTTCAGAAAAGATTTTTCTTTGATGAAAAAATAAATCGAGCATTATTTCATAAACATTTGTATAGTTACCAATAGATTCCTGAAATCTTTGTATTTATATTATAAAAATAACATTAAATAAAAAATGAAAGCGAAACGATGCTAAATTTTATTACTTTTATCACTTGTAAGTATTCTATATTTTTATAGAAACTCAAAACTGACTACCCCATTTAACAATTATCTGATCGCGACAAAGCTTTTCATTTTCGTCTAAATAGTCCTTAATAGCCTATAAAACAACATGAAAAATACCTCCCATACAAAATTATATACTACACATAAATCAAACAAGCTTCAACTTTAAACGTTTCAAAGTGGCAATATTCAAACAACGCCAACCGAATTTTCATAACGACCATTAAGCTTAGGGTTACGGCTTTCCATCTACCAGTTTTTCGGTCGTCCAGCCGTGATTTACAGCTGTTTGTTTCGAAAATGGCGACTGTCGAGCCTTCGGACTTGGAGGCCGAAAGTTTCGGGTCTGTCGCGCCAAACGGGCTTCAGAGGTGGCCGACTTTCGCACGAGGGCTTGCGGAGCTTTGGAGACACGTGCCAAACGACACGTGGTCCGTCGATATGGCTTGACGCGCTCGAATACGCAAAGTGTTACAAATTCGGACGAGGGTAAATCCCTTAAGTGCCCTCGGCGGAAAAAGCGGATTTTTAAACGTGTCTTGCCGCGAGAACTGTTAAATTTAACACGTGCGTCAATTGAGTGTATAAAAACTTTGTATAATATGAACTTGTCGGAAGTCTGGTCTTTTTATCGAGGGTGGAAATGCGAGCTTTCACCAACAGATGTTAAGTAGGAGGAATGTGCGTTCTTATCTTTTGTGGGATCGGTAATTAATTATGTTAACGCCTTGAAGAATGTCGTTTAATGGGCGCAATTAGCGACCGATCTGGATTAAAAACGGAACAGATTTACATACGTACAGGTCGTTAATCCTTAACTGGCAATTAGCTGGAGGCTTTTGCACATTGACAAATTTCACGAAGGTTATTACGTTCGATGATCTAGAGGTCGTTAAAGTAAATTTATAACTCGGAATTACCTTTCGAAATATTATATATTAAAGATTTTCATATGAAATGTATTTCCAAATCTTTCAAATATCCATTTATTGATTCACCGAACAATGGATTTGAGCCTGGATAATGTTAACGTGCAAATATAAAAATAACCCTGCAAAAAATCGAGTTTTTTTCGTTATTTTATGGCAAAAATATTTTTCGATTTTTTTTGCATTTATCCGATACAATTTTTCGATTTGTACACAGATAAATCATTAGAGTGTATGACTGCGATTGTAGTAGGCACAATACGGTTAGCCATGCGTTCGAAATTGTACCGGAAAATTTCATGCCGGAAAATTCAGCGAAGCGTTGCGCGTAGTTATGGAATGTTTCATAACGAATAACGGAATTTCAAACATTAAAACACATTTTTCAATAGCGTTGTTGGTAGAATAAAGAGTATCCGGAAATACGAGTGCCGTTATTATTGTTGTGACGAGGGCCGAGGTGGAATATTCTCCTATCATGGTGAAAACTCCACCAACTGTCAGTTCTATCCGAATGTTTTTCATTGTTTTGCTTTTCATGCAAATGAACAAATGGAGCATGTAAAGCATATTGAAATTGTTGAAAAGTTCGGGCGACTTTCAATAGCGAGATGTTACATTGTTCGTAGTCTATTTTAAAATTTTCATATTAAAAAAATGGTTAGTTATGATTTAAATTTAATTTTTGGATAAAGTGGAAACTTGTCTAATTTTATTATTCTAAACACTCGTTTGTCATTAATTTGTATTCCATAGTAAAATAATAAAATAGTTCTCTAAAACACGTTGGCATTATTCAAAAAAATCAACTTCCGACTATCACCGAATTAGATGTGTCATGGAATTTGGTAAATCTTCCTTATTTCAATTCAATTAAAATAGTTCATATTGTAATTATTATGTTAAACGATAGCATCAAAACATAATTGAGGTACCCGTTCTAAAAATTTCACTGAAACCGTCTTGAATTTACAAAAGCTCCATTCAATCTACCCAACTAACTTATTCGCAAAACTTTCAAAGACAATTCGTTTTATACGAAACACTTTTATACGAAACCTTCACCCAAAAATAAATCCAATATCACAAAAGCGGCATCAATCTGAAACGCTTCGATCTCGACGATGCGAAAGCGACCGACCGCCATATTGCCAGTTCAATTTAATTTCCTGAACCACGAGTCAGTTTCCCGGGAAAACTATCAATTCGCATCTCGACCTGGCACACGGCTAAAAGATTGCTTTTCCAGGTTTTTCATCATCGCTGCGAGTTTATCATATCGTTTCCATTCGCTGAAATTAAATAGAAATAAACTATCTGTAGTCTGCTTAGCATATTACCTAACGGAATTTTGCATCGTCAAATTGGCTCGCTTCGCTTTTGTGATTTATAGTTATTAAGAACTAATAAAGCATTCATTACTTCGGGGAGTACAAAAGCCCCAATGTAATATCGAATGCATTTCACCTGCAGTGCTTCCGTATGTATTTCGAGTGCAATGCCTCGAGCCATACTGTGCTGAATCACAAACGTGGTTCGATGCTTCTATTATTTTTCTTTAAAACTCTTTCCGGGTTCTACTCTTTGATTTCCAAAAAAAATGTAAGCCGGTACATTACGTCTAAAAACTGTTTCGCTTGAAACGTTCATTATTTTTAAAATATACAAGGGACATATTTTTATTCATGTCAGTACATGACTTAATTTTTTTCCACCGACGTAATTACATTTTTTTTTTTCAAATTTCATAATACCCTGAAGGAGGAAAATTCATGAATAAATTACCATAGTAATTTTAAAAAGTTGAATGCGCACACACAAAACACGAAACATTTTCAAATGACACCGGCGTCAGATTCATTGTGACGATGAGACGATTGCTGAAACATGTACACAGTTAATGTATGGAAGCGAGAAAAGCGTATTTTTTATTGTATAAAAAACAATATTTAAATTCTCACGAAAAAGAAGGATGAGTTCGCTTTTGAATGATTGACAATTGGACGTTTTTGCAACGAGGAATAAGGGCGGTACGTGTCTGGATCCTGCAGGCGAAACGAGACTAAGAAATGAAAGATATTCCATTGCATAATGAGGAGAATGTTCCTTTTTATACGGCAGAGAATGGACTCTTTAGGTCCTTTCGTGCCGGAGGATCTACAAGGGGAAAGAATGAACACGAATGCGTCCTTTCCGAGGGACACACGCCAACCTTATTAAGTCCGCGTGTTATTTTCCTTTCTGAGCGAGTTTTTTTACACAAGAGAAAAATTCCCGCGTAAAAACCTTTTATATAATCCTGTGAAAATTAGCGGAAATATATTAAATGTTTATCTTGGAACGTTCAACGTTTCGTAAGAAATTAATATGGGGAATGATAATAAAACTTGGATGAAAAAATTAGATGTGTGTACAATTTTTGTTATACTTAATCTTCTCTAATGCGACTGTTGGGCGGGTCGCTATGAAAGATAAAGTATCAAAGGACAATTCACCTTTTGTCATAAATTTCAATGCCCTTTGTTGTCCCTTCTTTTGCCACAAGGTATCTGATTAATACTTACATTTTTACAAAAATATTTTAAATTACAATTGTACTTAAAAATGATCATTTATTCCGACGTTCATACAATTTCGATTTACTAGAAAACTCATTTTCTTATTATGTATATATAAAAGATTTTAATAAAAATAAATATAATTTAAATTAAAAATTCCGACGATTATATACTATCCACTCATTTTGGTGCCATATTGAAAATAACGAAATCACTCAACAAAAAAACGATATCTAAAGACGCGCGCTATATCAATATCTCTTTTATATTAATTATTTCGGAACCATAAACGAAAACGCACCGGATTCTATCTTAAAGGAGGCGATAGATAAACTTTATTGGATCGATAAAAAATAATGAAGCATAAAATATCGCCCGAAAATTTCTTCTCACCAACAGTTTCCCGCCTCCGGTACCGCGGTAAGTTCAGCAATAAACAACTAAAATCCCAATCTCGAGCCTTTTCGAGTCCACGAATAATGGACACGATTATGGCGAACGACCCTTCTTTTCGACGTCGTATATCGCGTCCATTTGTCGGCTAAAATTGCCATCGAGTCACAGTCGACAGCCACTGACGAGTCATTCATGAAAACGGTTGCACTTTTTATACGGGGCGTCGATTATGGACGGTCTTTTTATGTATGAATTTATTTTTAGGTTAAGTTTCTATATATTGATTGATAAGGGATATATCAGGGATGCCAATACCGGTAAATACAATTTTTTTTTGTGTTTCAAATATATTCGAAAAATGTTCGTGTTTTTTCTTGGAAAATATTTGATGAAAAGTTGGTTTTTGTAAGAGTATAGTATTTTTGATTTTATCGGATTTTAGATATTTTTTCCGGTTTTATTTAAAATTTAGTTTACAAGAAAATTGGAAATCAGTAAAAAAAAAAACGGTAAATCTGACATCTTAAATACATATATATTGTATTATATTATTCAATTTCTTAAGATTTATTTTCTTTTATTTAGTAGATGAAGAAAAATGATTAAATTTTCAAAAGTGTTAGAAAGGCCTTGTCACATATTGATTGAATATTATATGAGTTGATTATAAAAAATTATTGAACTTATAACTGTTTATAAAAATTCAATATGAACCCCACAAAAAAACGACAAATGTAACAATCAAAATTTTCATAATTCAGATTAATTTTAAGATTTTCAAACTTTCATAGAATACCGTTAATCGTTATCATCATTTTTTTTAAAGCAATCCAATTTTTACAATGCCCATCAAAATTTTATCGCGTTCATATTTAAAATTTGTGTGCGAGCCTCGACTGGCGGTACATCGTTAGTTTTGTGCAGAGCATACGTCATGCCAAAATTGTTCCAAGATAATTCAATTAATGTCAGGCCTAGTTAGTCCTTGGCGTTCGTCCAGTCTACAATGAAAAAGGACGATTAAACGTGATTTGCTGCGCGCTCGCCATTCGGGTCACCCAACACAGAGTACATTACGATCGGTACACGGCGAGATAAATTCGCTATTCACGAAACGCCGAACCCTAAATACTAATTCGATTTCTTGTACTAATAAATAACATAAAATTTATTTTTATAAAAGTTAAGTCTCGTACGAGAAATCCAATTAATTTTATTTTCCGTATGTGAAGTTAAACTCTACTGGGTCGTTATCTAATTAGACAGACATGAAATAAAGTAAAATTCACAAGCGGAACACTTTTCTCAAGTCTCAACGTAGAAACTATAAAACTTCAATTCCTCTCGTCCTTGTTCTTCCTAATTTCTGCATTTATATGTAAATTTATATGAATGAAGCGACGCTCAAACTTAAACAGGCCCACCATCGGCTTTGCCGAAAAATACTAGTGTTAAAAAAATACCAATGAAAATGAAGAAATAACGGCGCGAGATACGAAACAACGAGCCATCCCGCATAACGAAACACATTTTCTTTTCGTCCTTTTTTGAATAAAAAATCTCGTTAGCGTCCCTTAACGAAGCAACGGGCGCGTTAAACGTGACGGTATTGTGATATCAAAGGCTATAATGACACGTGTTCGGCTACCTTTGAAAAGGCGAGTTTTCATTTGCGCATACATACGCACGCTTTATGACAACGTATGACAGAACCGGCGTAATTCAATACTAATTGAGAGAAGCCTTCACGGTACGAACACTTGATTATACGTCTGGCCGGCTATTAACATAATTTGTATGCGATAATAATGAATGGGGATTCAATCTTTGAAAGAAGAAATCGGTTTGATATTTGAATGCATAAATTATGATATTTTAATGAGATTTTTCAGATTTTTTCAAAATTTTAAGCACTTTTTTATCATTGCATGATAAGAAAAAGGTAGTCTGAAGCTAAACACTGAAAACATTTTCAGTCTTAAGCCAAAGATATGCAATCAGGTCACCAACTCGTTTACTGATCGTGCCAAATTCCGCTTAACTTCGGTACGTTAAACACAAACTAAACCATTGATTTTTCAGAACATTTCACACTCAAAATGAACGTTGAAACTTAGAAACACTAATACATAACAAAACCCAATAACGACACAGTAACATTAAGCGATAATAGCTCCGAAGCGGCAAAAGCAATCTAAAACAGGCAGTAACGCGGCAAAGCCATAACTCACGAAACCTCCTAAACATGGTGTATCCAACAAAGCCTTCGAAAGGCAGACATCTTCCATGAAAGGGCTGCAGATTTACGTGAGTCTCGTTAACAATTTGCATATAAAATGTGCTCAAATGCGAGATCCCCATAGTGCATGGATCGGTTGCGGTCCCGGAAAATGTCTGCGAATGACCGCCGATGCCGGAAAAGCGCTTTTCCCCATCGAGTGCTGGCTCGTTTCGGATGCGGAATCAAATTGAATTTTTATTATACCGAGTCCCTGTGTTGGTTTGAATTTGAGGTTTTATTACATCGTGACGTTTCGATTAGTCCGGTTCGGGCGATGGTTTTATTTGAATCGTTTTAATTATAGAACATTTAAAAAAATCTATTTTTTTATCGAAATATTATTGTGATCATATTATAAAATTCATTAAATTCATTCCATTCATTCATTCATTAAATTGAATTCAAGGTTTTCGCAAAAAATAATGCATTCAAATTAAACTTACATACTAAAACAAAAACTCAATTCAAAACATCAAAAAATTTTACATCATGAATATTTTCCACAAAACGAAATCCAATGAAAGAATTTCATATAGCTGAATCTATCTATTTTAAATTCATCGAAGGAACTGAATAAAACTCTTACGTTTAGTTTCTTAGCACAATTTGCGTTTATATAATAAGGAGAGCCATGTGGATTTTAAGAAAAGTTAATTAAACGGGAGATTTAAGTGTATCAAGAGAGTTCAGAATTAAAAAACTCTTTTATGTGAGATTATTAAATTTGTAAGAAAGATAGATGCATCTTTTGCCGGTGGTTTTATCGTGTTCGTGAGAAAATATTTTAGTTGCAACAGTAATAAATATCAATTTCTGAGTTTGGAGAAGTTGTTGTTTTGATAAGGGAAAAAGTCAAACCATAATGAACTATAAATTTATAGATGATATAGTCATAATATCGGATTATACGATGATTTATGTGAAGCAAATGCGTAAAATATTGCCAGAAAGTAAAAACTTGAACTCTTAGGTGAGTAAGGGTGGAGAGAAAACAAACAAAAACTTTCCGATTAATTTATGAGGTTTTTTTCATCAATTTTATTTGCTAAATATATAGGTTATGTATATCGTGAATGAAATATTATAGTAAATTTTTGTAGATATTTCTCATAATATTAATTTCATTTCATCTCCGAAATTAATTTTTCTAAAATTCTTTACATATATAAAAAAATGTAGATTTAAACGTATAAATAAAGATAGAAATATGATTGAAACTTTCACTATAGAACTTCTAAAGTTTCACTTAACTCACGAATCCGTTCAAAAAACTTTCAACTTAATTAAACTTTCCCACAACTTCTCAAGGTGAATGAAATCATCGACATATTTTCATTTTATAGATAAAAATAAATTGCGGAAGTAATATAAAAAAAATTAAAAATGGAACGTTTATAACCGAAATTTTAGCATCGTTTCTTCACGAAAACCGATAACAAAGTTAATTACAAAGTTTCATTAGAAAAGTTTTATGTAATGCATTTGAAGTTAATATAGAAGTTTAAATGAAATTTTATTATCAAAACCTATTTTCTGCGTATAATTTTCTATTTTATATATGTAATATGGAAATTTAAAGTATAATAAAACTTTTTATTATAGTTAGAGGTCAGACAAATCTAAGTTTTCCTTCAGATATTGCTGAAACGACTATGCCGAAGTTAAATTATTCTCCAAGATTGCTTTGTGGCTGGAAAGGGTTAAGTGAAAGGATGTCTAATTTCCGGCACCGAATATTATTTGTTAGCATAGAAAAGGGTACTGAACGCACTTTCGAAGAAACTCCAAACAAATTTGGGTCCGCGAGCCTTTCCTGTATACGTAAACACACACATTTTTTAATACCACAATATATTATAATAAAAAAAAAAACACAAAAATTGAATCCCAAAAATGAAAACGAAACCAAGCAAAAAAAATCTCGAATAATCCAACCGAAAACCATCTCCCGTACACGATAAAAACCCAATTTTTTCAAAATCCATTCTAGAACACCTCCATAATCGTCGAGGACGTTAAATCAAGCGACATTAGCCGGCGTAACGGTCACACCGGTCCCCGTGTACAGTCGACCCAAGCGGGAGCGCCGTGCAGCGGATCCGTCCCTCGGGACTCATTGTCCCGTTTTCGATCCTAGCAGTGGTGTAAGCCGTGTTGTCCACAATGGATCCCCGGCATATGTTGATATTCTTCCTGCGCATCCGTTTCCGGGTTTCGGGTTCTAATTTGTTGGGTTTTCGGTCGGATTTGAGCGTTCCGAGCCGTTGCGCGTATACAACAACATATTCGTTGTGTAGGGTTTTATCTGTTGTGTTGAAATGTTTCGCCGTCGGGAAATTCAATTACTATTCGTTTGAATGTTTTCTGTGAGTTTTAACGAAAATATTTTTGAATGAAGGTTTTATCTGAATGTTTTGAATTATTTATGTATGTTATTCCGTATTTTTTCCGTGTTACTGATTGGCATCTATGAATTTTAAAATCGCTTTCGTTATTTGAATAAGGGAAGCAGCCCTCAGAATTCCTCATTGTATAAGTCGTTTACAAACAAAGATATCGAAACGAAGCCATTTAACCAGAACACCATACATAAATTTATATTCATTGTATTCCTCGCACAGTTTCCCGCATTTTATTTGTTTATTTTGTATATTTTTTTGCTTTCGAAGTAGGCTTCTTTTGTTTATATTATGCGAATGAAACGGAGAATCGAAGGTTTCCTTCGGCCCGCCTTTATTTTCAGCGTATCGAGTGAGAAAATCAACGTGTACATCATTCGGGGAGCGGCGGAATACGATTTACATAACATTTTCCTTTCCACCCACTATACCGAAATTGAATTTTAACTAAACAAAACTTTTCGCAGAAATTCATATAAAGATTTGTAAATAGCTTCATTCGGCGACGTTGAATAATGCGAGAGCGTAGTTTTATGTAAACTACAATGGCGAGCTTTGGTTAATAATGGAGCACAATATACACATGCCAGGGTATTTGATTAACGATTTGAATAAATATTATATAAATATAAGTAAATTAAATTAAATTATAGTATTATGAAATTATGTTCTGAATTTTGTCAAATTTTATAGATAATTTTAAAATTGATTGCAATCCAAATTATTTCATTTAGTATCATATGAAAAAAAAACTAGTCTAATAGCGGAAGTTATAATGATTTTATATGATGATGATAATGATGATTTTCTGAAATATCAAGTAACAATGTTTTGAGCTTGATTTGAAATTTTTTTATATGTATTCATTTTTTATTGTAACGAAAAGGAATTCTAGGATTATGAAAATTCAAAAGGGAAAAAATATTGATGAATTTCTAGAAAAAGTGACAGATCAAAGAATTTTTGTAGGAAGAAAGTAAAATTAAAGTGAGTATTAATATACAATACTTGAAAAAATATATGCATCGAAAATGCACTAAAATAATTAACATATTGAATTAAAAAAAAATTAAACAAATAAAATTGAACCAAACAAAATTTTCGAAACTATCCCATTTATTCGTTGAAATACCTCGAAATACTCAGATATGAATAATGGAACTTTTCGAAAAACATACACCGGTACCGATGCGAAACTAACAAATTACCAGCGTGCAACCCTCGATCGCTGCCAACTTCCCTCTGCGAGGAAAAGCGCGGGAAAATCGGGAAAATTGCCCGTCACGGCACGTCGTGACGCAACCCTCGAAATGGACTCCTAATAGTATCTATCATTTCGCGCGGACAAAGTTTATCGTTATTGTTGATGTTTAGACTTTAATACTTTTATTGAAGTTGTTCTCAGGTATCGCGGAAACTTTGATAATGGCAGCCCATCCGAAAGTTTGCCGGTTTGTGATACGATGACGGCGCAAAACTCGATATTACTACCTACCGTTAAATAATTTATTGAGTGAAGTGGATATCTTTTGTCCTCGTTTATAGATGATAAGGGTTATGATATATAAATAATTGAATATTTAATTTTATAAAAAATTCGATATGATTTGATTATTAATGTTATATAATGTATTGTACGAAACTCTAATGAAATACAGACTTAATAAATAAAAATGAGGGCTCATAATTAATGAATTTTGTATAATTACAACATACTAGTATACAAGCGAAAGTTACATAATTAATACGCCATACATGTATATTGTCATCAACATATAATATTTGTATTCTCATCATATGAATACAAAATGAATCATGATAACTTGTCAAGTTTCGTATGATTCATACGTTTCTCATTCGTTACTTATTTTCAAAAATAATAAAAATATTTCTTGCTTTGTATTTGGCAGAAAAATTCTTCACACTTTTGCCCGTGCGAGTTTTTCTAGTAACCGCTAACAATAATACGATGTATATTTATATTTCCGATACGAAAAGTAATTTATCGCATGTGCTACTTTCTCGCCGACAGTGGCTGCTGTTGAGTTATCTCGTCTTTTTTATTGTTCTCTTCAAACGTATCTCGCTGAAAATGAGATAGAATATTTTTAGATCATCGCATTGACGAAAAATGCAAAATTCACAGGATGAAGCCGGAACGATTGCCAAAATTCAATAAGCGTTTCTAAGTGGATATTTTATATAAGGAAGATGAAAAAAAAAAGTGAAATGCGAGTGAGCGGCTCTCTTGTATTATATTATTCGTATAAAAATAATGAAAATGCTAAGACATGATCTTATCGTGTTACAATGAAAATGAATTTTCGCAGTAATGTCGGGTACTATGCCGGTAAATATTTGATTAAAATAATATTGTCCCGAATGAAAAATTTCATTTTATAAAACGAATAATTTGAAAATATATTTTAAGAATAAAAAAATAACAATGCAACGGCGTTCTTCGAAACATTTGACAGCTCAAAGAAAAGTCTTTCTATAGGAGAAATTTCAAATATTGTATTTCACATTGTCCGTTGCACGATAGCATTCGGAAATATACATTTTTGTCTATTGTTAGTACGCAATTTTCACGCCATTTCACAGCGTTTTGCCAACTCATGACATATTCGCTTCGTAAATTTACTTCCACAAATTCATCCCGCGGGCATATTTTCGCGAAGTTCGAAGCCAACGCCTTCCACTCGGGCAGTTGTTTTACATATAAATATTCCATTCATTGGACGTAAGAATGTATATATCGCAAACACACATGATCTACGTTTATGTCCGCCTTTGAATCCGGTGGGAAAATCCTCCGTTCAGCCAGGACAATTGAAAATTTAATGCTGTGCGTGCGAAAGGGCGCCCACTTTAAGTATCGTCGTAAACCAATACGACTTTTTGTTTTTCGGCCCACGTTTATTTCGCCATTTTTCACACGAACACACCCCTGTCTTATGCAAACTCTCCATTTACAGCGTTTTCATGTTGTGGAATTTAAAATTGAATTCCTTTGTGAACCGCTGGCGGGGGCGGACATTTTCTTCTATATATCCAAGACCGCAGGGTTTTTAAATCTCGGCGAAATTTCCTCGCCCGTGCATAGTTTATGTTCTCGAGAAATTTATTTCACCATTTTTTTTTGTAAAGAGAATACATCTGTTGAAGCTCGACTTCAGCATTTATATAGAAATAATATAATACATGCGATGCAGATTCGCCTTTGTTCTGCTCACTTCAAATCCGTATCTGGTTCAATAAAATGCATCGCTTCCTTGCAGCGCTATTTCGCGTCGCGCTGAAATACGTTATGCAATTTGTTTTCGAGCAGTTCAATTTTATTCGACTACTTTTGCCCTACTTGTTTTCACGTATTCGAAATATATTTTACGCGCCGAACGGCACTTTTCTATTGAAATTTTACGGGGCATATTCGAAACACAAAACAGAAACAACCAAGAAAGCGCACTTCGCGAAACGTTACAAATCCGAAAAGGGAGCGGCTGTATATTATAATATATAATGCGATATCGGAAAGTATAGGGAGAAAAACTTCCGCGTTGCGATAAAATAATGCGCGGTCACAGACTGGCTCTTGTACATAATAAGTTTTGGCCACATCATTAGCGAAATACCTGGAAGAAATGAGATATTGTAGAGGCTAACGAGACGAGTGTTAGCAAAGTTCAAAGACGACCTTTAATCTTCGGGGATGAAATACAAAAGACATTGTCTCGTAGTGAAACGACGGTTTTAATGGTATTGAGAGAAATCGCGTCAAAACACTTTGTGCAAACAGATAAAGTAATAAAATCTTGGCGAAACTACTCAAAGCGTGAATGTTCGGTTCAAATATCATTAAATTATATTTGATCTGATTTTGAGATATCTGTATCTTAAATTTTCAATATTAGTTCAATTTCGTATGTATAAATAATATAATACTATAGATTCAATTGACTATTGTATAATTTTCTCATTGCTTTTTATGAAATGAGAATAATATTCTGGAAAATAATAATAAAAATAAGCAAGAAAACAAACAGATAAACTATAAAAAGTGCATGCCAGCTAAATAAGTTATATAACAGCCTCGATTTTATTCACAAAAAGAAATCATGTGCATTCTGGACATTTAATATTTGATAAGATCTCTATATAAAGATACTGTTGAATAAATCCCAGTGCAATAAGGGGGTAATGCAATGTGTTACGTAACGACGGTTGCACAAGATGCAAGACGTTTCCTATCTAGGTTATCCATTTAGAACGTTAAGTAGAAACTGAATGCGGTTAAAAATTAATCTAAGCTTCTATTATACTCACATATCAAAATTTCCATTAAATGTGGATTAAGCATTCCCACGAATGTTGTTGAATAAATACTAAATATTCAAAGTAAAATTATGTCAGGAGATCAACTGGATCAAAGCCGGCAAAGGGGTGTCGGTAAGGGATCCAGAACCTCAAATCGAAATGGGATCAAGAGAGATTTGCTCAAAACGAAGGATTTTCCTGTGTAGGATTTCATACTATTGGGTCTCTCGACTCGCATGCGTCATAACATACAAAATAGCACCAATCACGTATATTGAATTCAAACGTTCTAAACATATAATATACGAAAATAAGTAGAATTCCGTCCTTTATTCATAAAACTCGAGTTGTTTCCTTCGCGGACCGTTCCCGAGCATTTGCGGGCATACAAACATACACCAGATTACTAGAAATTCCCATCCCAGCGACTTTAAATACACATGTCGGGAATTTCTGCCGGAATTCGCCGGACTTTCGAGAATAATGCGTGTCGGTTAAGTGGCGGGACAGTCGCCATTGTTGCTAGATTTGTGCCCGCTCGCAATGGTGGGATTAGGCTGCTGTGTAGCCTGCGAGATTAGTTGATACTGGATTCAATTATAATGTATGTATGAATTCAAACGCTCGTATGTGCTTAATATGTACGTGTTCGTGTGTTTATTTTCTACGGTGTTTCTCAAACAGCGAGAAGTAACTCGCCAGAGAGCTCTTGAAAGTGTCAGTTGGGAGCGAGGCAAGTTTTGCAGTATATTATGTGAGATATGTAAGAAGTTGAACTGAAAATTACATATAGTGTTTTTTAATTTTAGGTGGAAACTTAAACACATTTAAACTCGGTTTGCTCATTGAAATTGTAGTTCAAATTTGTGTTGTGTTATGTCTAATTAACTCGATGTATATGATTTGTTGGTGTTATTGAAATTTTTAATCGAATGATAAAAAAAAATTATATTTTGATTATTTATATTGCTGAGAACGCAATAAAATGGTGTACTTACAAGTTTTAGAATTCTTTCGTTCGGCGCTATTAATGGGGCGCAATTGTGACAAAAATGTCCGAATTGATGGCTCCAATTGGCCCCGACTTGGACATTGGCGATTTAGCTCTTTTTCCACTTTTAATTTACAGACTAAAGTTGGCGATCGTTACACGTTCAATGTTCTTTTTTTGAACTGACAGTTACCGTTTTCGCACCGTAAAATTTCCTCAAGTCCCGGCAACTTTACAGCATTTTTACGTAACACTGCAAAAAGTAACTTCTCCAAATTATTTAGTTTTTGGACACAGAAACAATAAAACGACTGAAAAGAACAAACAGATATTAAACATTTTTTTTTATAAACTGATAAAAAACTTCCTATTATCATCAAATATATTTTAAAAATTCTCAGCAATGCTACCGAGTTATAAATCGAACGCACAAAAACCTATAGTAAAACACACTTTAAAAAGATTTCCTGCACCTAGCGATAAAGTTGAATAAATCGATTCGTTTTAGCTTCAAAGCGGACCGTTCTATTTTTTCCGCGCCATACAAGTTTTTCCGCATTTCCGTTAGAGATTTTCCGCGGTCGGCTCAGCGAGCAGAACACGTCCGTTCGTGTTCGAGTTTTCGAAACCCGTACGTGATTTATCGACGCCATGTTGCCTGTTCGGCGACAGGCCCGCTAAAAGGCGAACTCGACCAATCCAATTTATACCCGCGGGAACCCATCTGGGTATAACTGGGTATATCTACCTTTTGAAGTTCACATATCCGAGTTGTGGACCTTATTTTTGTTCAGGAGGCGTAGGATCAAAATTCGCAAGTTGTCCTTTTTGATATGAGAAATTTGATCATTGGTTTTGTTTGGTGAGGTTATCAATTTGTGTCGGTTAATGAATTTGAGCATTGTGTGATGTGGTCAATATATTATTAAAACTTTAAAGTCACAATAATAATGATGTCCACTGAAAGACTGTAAGTTTGAAAAAGTCATAACTTATCATTTATAACTTTTTTAATTTTTTTTTAAGTTATAGAGCAACCATTGAAAATTAACATATGACATCCAGCAATAGCTAAAAATCATAGAAATTAACGTTTATGGTTTTTTTTTGAAATATTCAAAAATATAATAAGATTTACAATAATTCGAAAAAATGTGAATTTTGATCCTTACGCCTTCATAATTTGTTCTGAAGCAATAAATATTATTAGGTATGGCAGGACCACCTTACGCGTCCATGAATTTATGAATTTTTCGCCTCGTCGGGCATAAATCAATGGCCTATGGGCCTTGTTGTTCTAGTTGTTGGATTCTGCAGAATCGGAATACGGCTTCACACTATTCAAGGTTTACGCGTTTTGTGGAAAATTCGAGGATTTTCCGCTTAATTACGTACCGCTCTTCGCGCATGTGAGCATCCGTTGTTATGTTTTGTTTTAATTCATGAGTTATACGTATTAAATATACTTCACGTGAACCCATTTCTAGGTAGGCTTATGAAACTGTGGTCGTATTATAGAGATGGTGTAATACGAGTTGAATATTTCAAGGATTTCTGAGAAACGGATGAATAAACTCCACGAATATATTATATTAAAAAACAGAAATGATTGATTTTTATAATATAAATACATTCAAAAAATAAAACTTCTTATAATTTTCAGATGGTTCACCTCAACAAATTAACGATGAATTAATCGAACTTTAATACCGAACATTAATTATTCCCGGCCAAGTTTCACGCGAAGATTTCGCGAAATAATTCATCCTTTATGGCAGGCAACAAATGCAAAAATTTCGTAATTAAGGCACAAGCGCAAGCAGACCAGGTGAATTTCATCCCCGTAAATTGCGGTTAAGTGCGCGACTCGAAATAATTGTATGAATTATTGTTGTATAATTCGGAGCACAGGAAAGGGGAAGAGAGACGAGTGCACACATAGAAGTAAAATGAATAGGAAACGGCTTCTTCTCAGGCCCTGAAAACATTTGAAATTCATTGCGGCAGAAAAGCTTTCAGGCGCGCGAACCGCTAAGGGAGAAACCGATCCACCCTCATCCCTGATATAATAGAAATGGAGAAGGAAGGCTTCGCACGAACGAAATCAATTTGTCACCATTTATAAAGTTTGCAATTTGGACGCAGAAGTCGATTTGCGGAGCCGTAATAATGGCGAAAATACAATATTTTTTTCGCCCTCGCGAAAGCTGTATTGTGACGCGTAACCGATCGAATCTAAATCTAAATTGGAAATGAAATCGAAACCGTCTGATTTAATTTGGATTTTCGAAAGAAATTATGGAAAATATGCTTACCGTTTCGTATCAAAGACTTGTTTGTTTCTATTCGGAAGAATATATAATAAATAATGTGTATAAAATAATTTCTTTACGAATATTAAGATAATAACGTGAGACTATTTATGATTCCCTTATTTACCCTTATATACGTTAACATTAACTCAATTTCGTTGCTTATGAATATTTATATCGAAGGCAGAAAATTCAGTGTTTTACACACACAACGCCACTAGTACACAGTATACCGAATAATATATATTTTAATGAAACGTTACAGGAAAGCGCATGTTTCTGAAGCATAAATTACATTTAGGAGTCGGTTTCATATATTAAAATATACGATGCCGCTGAACGAAAGTTTTTCCATTTCCCGCACATCCGACAGAAAAACGAAATTTCAAAATTCGGCCTCCCGCCGAACGAAAAGCCGCATTCGGCGGGAGTCATGTACGGATTTTCCCCATTTTTTTTTATACACATATATTCTGAAAAAAATTCGAGCATAACAAGGTGCGATTCGGTTTCAGACGCGAGCCTTCAGCCGGCGGCGTTTTCATCATCAACAAGTTTCAATTTGAAATTCTGGACGCGTAGCCGTCGGGCACCGGGTCCCTTGTAGACCTTAACACCCAGACGATGTCTGAAACTCTTCCTAAATGAATTTTTTTCAGCACGTCGAAGTCGGGACATGTTTATAAAGTGGAGGCTGCGATGGGACGAATACCTGAAAGGCTCCCGTCGTCGGCGGAATTAATTCACGCCCACTCTTTTAAGCTTTGTTTCATAATGTCGATGGTATAGAGTGAATTTCTGAAAATAAAATGTGACGTGAAAAAAAACGAGTGGGACGAGTAAAAGGACTTTTTTTGGATAAACGAATTATATGCTTAAGCGCTGCAGAGAACGGCTTAAAAAGAAATTTCCAACGACAACAAAAAAATATTATTGTGTGAGAGCGGAAATTAACATTTTTCAGTGTGCGTACGTGATCTCATATATTTTGTTTTGCGGATGAAATTTCGGAATTTTTTAATTTAATTTTTTCCGTGATCAAATTCACAATTTATGCGTTATAAATAATATCACGCACACGTATACTTCTCATGATTTTGTAATACATTTTCCACAAATTCAAGCACTAGAATATAATAGAAAATACTCAACTGAATAAATCAAAATAAAATATATCCTTACGACAAAATCAAAAATCGCTTAAACACACGATCAACAATAGATCGCCTCGAAAACTCCCCCTAGCTCGAAACGGAAAACCTTTTCTACATCCTTTTCTATTTTTTCCAACGGACCATCATCCGGAAAATAGTTAGTCGGCAACATTGGATATCCTCGACCGTATTCAGAGTTTCCCAGAAGTGTGCTTATTACAGCTCCCGCGGGTTCGAAAGGTAACGTTTATCCGCTCCGACCGCGTGCGGGATATTATGGAATTATATTACCACGGGGATCTAGCCGCCGACGCGACGCTTTATATTTTATTCGGTTTCGTATCCTCGACTAAAAAGAGTATGGAATATTTTTTTGATAGCGCATAATAGTCTGTAGGGTGACAATCTTTGATTTAAATACACAAAAGAATGAAATAATCGAAAAGATTTGATCAAAAATTCTAATCAAACTAATAACCCTTTGCGCTTGTAAAGCTTTCCGCAGTGGGTATGCCGTCTACTCGGAGAAAAAAAAATTGATTTTTGTATAAATCACTAAAATCAATTATATCTAGCACGAATAACAATTTATATACATAATATAATTAGGAATCGACAATAAAATGAATGAATTTTGTAACTTGCAATAAATCGTTTCAAGCTCCGCTTTTTGACGATCCCTAGCTCTATTGAAAAAAATACTATTGCCAACTAGGGTGACCACTTCATCCAAAATATTTACGGTTCTTAAAATTTAATTACACAACACATATACATTTTTTACAACAAACTATTAGTTATTATTATTAATCATCTATCTATATCTATATACTTATAAAACCGAAAGTTTGTCTGTGTCATTTTTTTGGAAATTAAAACGGGTCGTCTATAGAAATCGTGGGGACACGTCCTAAAATTCCCATAAATTCACGGCAACCATAAAAAA
>JAOXNN020000036.1:2205269-2226944 GCA_028571205.2 Hydropsyche betteni | reverse complement strand
TAATTTCTAGATTAACTCAAATAAAATGGGTTTTTTAGTGATGCAGTATCAATCTTGAAGATTTTATCTACAATATTTACTCAATGCAATGTAAAATATTTTCTGGTGAACTAACAAAATCGGCAATATATTTCGTGATGTTTATTGGTGCGCCCAGCGCAACTTACGAGTGGAAAGGGATAAAACAAAGTATGCTTTCATTATCACTTTTTCGGATGAAATTTTCAAATTTTCTCGTAAATTTTCGAATTGTAGAAATACTATGAATGCAGTCACCCTATAGACAACGTTGAATAACTCGGTTTTCGAAAAAAGGACCGGGATTTACAAAAGAGTCGTCGTCGAATCACCACCTGTGTCCGCTGTTCCGCGCGGACGGGGTCGTATTATGTTCGAGGCAGATCCTCCATGCTTTTGTCGTTGTTGAATGGCGTATAAATTTTTTTCCATATTACGGATCTTTCTCGTTGGTGTGTATGTATGTGATTTTTGGAAATTTCGATAAGTTTTGTTGGAGAAAAAATTGAAATGATGTTGCTTTTTTTTTTGGTGTGAGTAATTTTGATATGTTTGTTATAGTGGGATAATATAAAATGTTTTTAAAATGAAATTTGTATGAAAATTTAAATGGATATATTTTAATTACGTTTGTTAAATAATTTCGTTTGATGGGAATCATCTTGATTTGAATATTGGTCCATAAGTCATAATTTTGATTTCAAAAAATTGAAAAAGATTTGAATGTTTATGGTAAAAATTGGAAATAATCAGAGCACAATACTAATATAGAAAATTTAATTGGCTGGAATAATGAAAATATTCTTACTAAATTTTTGATATTTATTTTATTAAAATATTTTTCTTCTACACGAAAATATATTTTTTGCCTCTTATACCTCTTGAATAAAAATAAAATTTCAAACCAAATAATTTTTTCACGATATGCCTACCTACTTACTTTGTAAATTATTATTTTTTTAAAGATAAGATTAAATACAAAATAATCTGATTTTTCAAACATTTTCAAACGAAAATGATAATAAAGACATCTCAAACGCAACTTCCTCAGGAAGCCACCGTTCGACAAACGGCATCTTTTAAAACGACACATTACACTGATCGATCTGGAGGAAAGGAATCTGCGACGACGGCCACGAATCACGACCACCGTCCCGGAAAATCCCTCGTCCTTCGTCCTTATATATATCGCCTTAGGAGATCTCGTTTCTCGTTTTCGTTCAACGCCCTCTTCGGCCGGGTGCAGTTCTTCCTTCGGGAGCGGAAGGCTTTCGCGCTCCAGTCGAGTCCGATAAATCACTCTGAATGGTTACCACCTTCGGTATACGCCCACGGACTTAATGATTTTCCGTCGGGTCAAATGTCCGAATGTGGAATCTGGCCGGAGAAAATATCCGATGAGTTTTTTTTTTGTTGGAAGAAGATCTGAGATTTTGATGTTGTGTATAAATTCTATATAGAGCGTGATAGCGTTTTTAATAAAAATATATTTTTTTTATATTATATAGTTAACTTCGATACGAGGTTGGCTCTCGGATGAGGTATATAGCCTAGACCCCCAATATTTGATGGGGTGACCTTGTCCTGCAATGAGCACAGAACGGGTGGATAATGATGATGATGATATAGTTAACTATTTAATAAACTCCTGAATAGTTTTGATATGTACGAAGAAATATTCAAAGTTCTCAAAGGAAACGTCAACTTAAATTCAATATACACGCCGTTTGCGGGATTGTGGTTTGCAAACACAATTTAGTTTTGTATTATATTATGAACCTATGGAAGTTGCATAAATTCGAAAATTTTCTCTTTTGAGTGTGCACAACGTTTCGTCTCTGTTAGTTCGTTTCAATAGCTATTATGAATTTTAGTACGAAAACACGTTTATGTAATGGCGACGGTTCATACGATATTACGTGATATTTACGTTTAGATATGTTATTATTTTATGTAGGCATTACCCACGTTCTGAAATGCGGACCCGGTTTTACAGACCCTTGCTGAGGTCTGTCGGAATTCTAAATAAGGCGGTTAACAAACATCATTCTAATAGTATCGGAGAATATTCCATTACTGAACGCGATTCAGTTTTTTTAGTTTGTTTTGGCAAAAAACTCAAAAAAATAATTCTGATTTAATATACAAATTCAAAACGGTTAATGAAAAAAACTGCTTAAAAATAATCAAATTAAGTAAATACAACGGATTAAACACTCGAGTGTACAAAGTGCTTAAAATTAATCGAAAAGAGAGGAAAACGGTCTTTTTTACGTAACCGCTTTCATCCCTTCGGCGGGGATTGACAATTATTTAAAATTTCCGCATTTTAACCGTACCACAATATAAAACGATTTCGAAAGGACCCCGCGAAGCACGCACCCTTTTTATTACCACCTTTTTTCACTCTGAGAGTAAATTCGGCCTCATTTGTCATCGTCCTTTTTCTCGGAATCCGACGAAACTAGCTCAAGTCCACCATCGAAACTACGTGCAAACACAATATATCCGACGCGTTGTTTTTCGCAGTCCGCCACTCGGATCGTCTACCTTTTGACCCGCTAACATTTTATTATGAAACGAGCGTATTTTAAGTGCCTTCCGTATCAGACCCTGCCCTTGTCCCTTTTGCGGACGTGGCGCGAATATCTAGCGAGGGCGCGTTATGCGTTTACCCTTAGCCCACACCGTAAATATTTATTGGTGGCTCTATTTTGTCGAATGATAAATAATTGAGGATGTCCTTTCCTGAATGGGGTCGAATATTTTTCAGTTTTTTGCCGGGGAGATATTTGATCTGGATATCGGCGGCGGGTTGTTGATTTTGCTTTAAGCTGATAAGGGGATGATCGTTTCGGTATTGTTTTCTCTTTTCGTGGATTTTTCTGTTGTAGCAAATTTAAGGGATAGTTTCGATGGACTCGAAACCCAATTTCACGAGGAGCGATTTTGCGGGATTGGGGATTAAGGTCTTCGGAATCGACTCTTGAAGTGACAAGATCATTATTTACGCTATTTATCTTCCACGAAAAGGGTTTAAATTAAACGACTGACATCTATCTGTATTTGATTAGGATATTTTGTGAAAAATTCGAGGTATAGTGAAAACATATATAGAGGAAATAAAATAAAACGTATTATTTTGGTATTTAAAATTTTCTTACATAACTAGTATCAATTACAACTTATTCAATAATCATTCACAATATATATTTACAACCATATCGCTTATAAAAGATTTTTATTGTCACCCCTCTCATCTCTTAATTAATATGTATAAATAATATATTCAAATAATAATGTTAAATTTAATTTTTAATGCACATTTTACATATTTCGTATGCGTTCCGTACAAATTATCGCTAATTTGAAATCACAAAGGCTCGTCAGTTATTACGAAATACAATGTATCATAGATTTAAATATTTATTTATATAAAATTTCGATGAATTTTTCATACACAATAATGTACACATTTTATTAGACTAGATTTTCATTACTAAGCTTTTTCAATTTTCACAAAAAAATAATTATTAATTTCTTAATATTTACAGTACTTAAAAATTATGAATTCTATCCTATTTGTTCCTGAATGATATAAAATCACAATTGCATTAAAAATTGTTAAGTAAAAGCTTCTACTGTGACAATAAATGAATAATATCAATAACAAAATATTTTAAGATTGCAAATGTTAATTTATTAATCTATAAAAATACTTGAATAAGTGTTATATAGAAATCACATAATATAATATCTATGAAATTTTTCAAATTAACTGAATGAATTGAGTATTTAAGGGTTTTTATGTACAAAGAAAGTAGATATATTTAAATATATTTTCATGGAAGACTCTACCAATATGTCTACGGTTAACGAAATTTTTATTAACCAAAACGTACATTGATTTTTTACATAAGTAACATTTCTTACAATTCCTTTAAAATATTTCAACGAAAAAATAAACAAATAAAAATTTCGTTTCATATACATAAAACAGGGTTTGTGCTTGTAAGATGAATAACGACTACCCGATTTGAAATTCTCAAGAAAACTCGTAATAATTTTTTTGATAACCATTTGTCAATTTTACAAAAATATCAATATTTTTATCATTTATTGATAATATGTGATTCCGTATAAAATGTTTTTTTAGAGAGCATTACAAATGCCATACATGATATTTGTGTTTATACACTAAGCATATCACTTCTTTCGCTTGATATGACTTATATTTAATTACATCATTCTATTATAAATAACAACACCGTTAAGCGATAAATTATCAATGTCAATCGATATTAAAAATATCAATAAAAACAATATATATTTATAATAAAAAACTGTGCAAAAACTTTTCAATGTTCATCCACAAATAATGTTATTTTTTTACTAAAAAAAAAACACGTCACTCGTACAAAAGCGTGAATTAACTATTTGGTGAAGAGAGAATCGATATTGAAACAAAGTTTCATTTGAACAAACTTAGTCATATACAAATGATATTAAGACCCCTCTGTCTAAACCACGAAGGGCTTTTGAGTATAAATATATTGTCTCATAAGAGTGCTCGACATATTATATTCCGTCATACCACTACGTGTTAAGTCATGGGAAATTACTTCAATCTTCGAAGATGCAAGGCATCAGTTGGCAGTTGACCGTCTCGATCCTGTCTTCACAACGGGCTCCATTTCCCGTAGGTGCTTGCAGGATCTTTCTTGTCCTTTGCTTCACGGCTCTAGGACCACACGTTTCAGTGCAAGGACTCCATGCAGACCATTCGTCGAGTTCGCAGTCTCGATCTATTGTTGATTAAAAAAAATTATATAATGCA
Source organism: Hydropsyche betteni (assembly GCA_028571205.2). Classification (NCBI taxonomy): domain Eukaryota; kingdom Metazoa; phylum Arthropoda; class Insecta; order Trichoptera; family Hydropsychidae; genus Hydropsyche; species Hydropsyche betteni. The sequence continues at coordinate 2,222,089 of JAOXNN020000036.1, read as the reverse complement.
ATTGTTGATTTGTTCAGTGGCGTAATGTTAGTTTGATTGAATTATTTTTCGGAAAATGGAAATAAGCTGTGTTAAAAAAAAAACATTCAATGATTCAAACTAAATTTATGATAAGTGAAGAAGTGACTTACTTCTAAATTTTTCTCGTCCGCCATAATATGGAGGTGATACTGGATTTCTGCGCGAATTTGAATTTTCTCTATGATGACAACTTCCCAAATTGCATCGTCTTTTCTGAAGCAAATGACTGGGGCATTTTCTACCGCCGTTCCACGCATCATGCTGCGAAAATCAGAGCGAAAAATTTACATCAGACCGGACAATCCGCCGACAAGAAACGAAGACTGGAAACTTTGCTTACGAGTATGGTTCTAGATCTTTCTTCGTAGCCTAGTCCACAAGTTGCGCTGCAAGGATTCCACTCGGTCCACTCGGAAACTCTGCAATCCCTGACATTGCCATGTACTGTTTCGACCACTACGTATTCTTGATCGTCTGGTTTCCGACGAGGGTTATAATTTGAGCCGCTGTGTCCAGAAGCGTGTCTCCCATGAGGCCATGAGGCCGTGTTGTGACCATGAGGTTTTCTATTTCCGAATCGGTTTGAGGTTGGTCTTTTCGGAGTGTCATCTGTTTCGTCGGGTTCATCATCGTTGTCTTCGTCAGGATCTTGTGCTTTGGTGTGACTTTCTGGAATTTTTTTATTTTCAATCCTTCCTATGAGTTGATTTCCTACTTGTATTTTACCATTATAACTATTACCTGTAATGAAATAATTTTGTTAAGTTTGTGTGTTTATGCACTTTTATAATTTGGTAACTAACGTATGCGCTTTGGATATAAACAAATAATTAACTATTCACAAAAAATAAATCATCAAATCACATATGAAAGTACCGTAAATATTTTCAAACGTGTCATCTTGTAACGCGATATTGTAGAATGTTCCATTACTGGAAGACGTACTTAATAAATTGTCTTCGTCTTCATTCATATCCTCCTCTAAGATCTTCTCTAATCTAAGTAAATCCTCTATGAATGCAGCGTCCAATAGTGAATTAAATTTGCGTCAATTAATTGCACAATCACAAAATATTATAAATAACCCTATGCATATTAAAGTTCGAAATAAAAGTTGAAATATCATAAAAAATTAATCGAACGATTTATTTAAATTTCAACTTTCTTCAAACGTTCAAACGCAATTTGGGTTATTTTTATGTGATTCAATATAATTATCCACCTCTATATGCTCGACACACTCTTGTACATTCGTGATGTGATTCAAAATTATTTCTATTTCCTTGGCAACCTGTATAACCAAATGGTTCACACGTTTTTCCCGAAACGTCAAAGAACCATCTCTCTTTGTAGCCCCTGCACGGTCCCACCAATTTCGGGAGGCTACATATCTCTGAAAAACCATGCTGTTAGTTCGGGTTAACTCACAAAAAAAAACGAAAATGCTTGTTAAATGTGTTAGTAATCGACGGTTTTGTATGTTTGTAGTATATTGATTTTATAACTTACTTCTGGAATCACTTTCGCTTATATCGCAGCTGGAATATGTTCCGTTGCAATCTGCCGTTTCTCTCAACTCCACGCCAACACAATTGTCCGCACCATTCTCCTCATCGTTGTTGTTTTCTTTAGGTGTCAAGATGTTAGTATCATCATTGTCATCATAAACTGCTTCGTCTATGGTCTGAATTATATAAAAAAATGGGGAAAACGTAAGGTTGATCCTCATTTGATAAAAATTGATAAGTATGTTTGTAAAAATCTTACTGTAGAAAATAGTAGATTTTGATTAACGTCTTCTCTCACTGGGGAAGGCTCAGATTCTTGTATTATTTCTCTAACTCTGTCTCTTTTACCAGAACCGCAGGTTACCGAACAAGGTGACCATTCACTCCATTCACTCACAGGACAATTTGGTGGAGTACTAGGATCGTTTTTATCCAAACTGAGAAAAAAAAATTATAATTATGTTGATGAAATATAACATTCAATAATTTCATGTGACATGCGCTAAACAAAGGGATAAATTAAAATAAAACAAAACATATTTATTGATGAAGAACCTTAGTGTAATGAAACAATAATATAATAATATTTTGGATGGAAATTAATACACTTTTTTTTCAACATTTAGATAAATAATAAAAACAAAATTATTATTGTTGTTCTTAAAACTGAAATCAACTCTATTCAAAAACACTAAAAAAATTCTGAAGCAAAATTAATTATATCGATCATTAAGAACGCTTCATAACAGATGTCGTCTTACTAATTTAATTTACATTGTAACAAAATTTGCTTCCGTTAATGAGCAAACGATGTTATCCGATTTTCCCCAAAGAATTATATAAAGTTTTAATAGAATTTTAAATAGCCCCAAAGACGTTCAACCGTTTCGGATTCTCGACAATCCAAATAAGAAATCTCTCCACTGTTTCGACATCGAATCATAGATTCTCAGTATTCACAATCTCAACGAAACTTAAACTCAAAATAAAATAACAAAGCCAACAAAAAAATGTGAACATCTACAAAGAATCGTATTCATCGACTCTCACATGTCGACATCAGGCTCGGGGCAGTCTTCAGTCGTGCCGTAGCAGGGCAAAGTCTGCTGCAAAACCGGCATAGTCCTATACCCCTGATAGCACCTTTTCATGGCACCTTTGTGCCTGAACTTCCTCGACCTGACTTTGTGTCCCCTGGAGCAGGTCTTGGTACAGCTGGACCACGAGGTCCACTCGCTGATGGCACAGGGACCTTCCCTCTGGGCACGGTCCGGCTCGTATTCCGAAGGCACCCTGGATTCATGGCACATCAAACACCTCTGTAAATCTTAGTCCGTTTTGTTCAACCGTGCGAGCCCTAAGGGTGGTTTTCGGTCGTAACTTCATTAGAGAGTGCTGACGGTTGAAGCGTTGCTCGTAATGTCCCTCCCCGAAGGGACCGCGTAAAAAGAAAGGAGCCCTTAACTCGACATTCCGACGAGAGAATAACCCTTTGGAGGACCGCGTTTAAAACTAAGAAACCCATTAGGAGGAGTCTCTGAGGATTTGGATGTACTTCTATTTTCTGTTCTAATGGTATATTTAAATCGAATTTGATTTTTTTTAAATTGTTGTTATTTTTAAAAATATAATTTTATTACAAAGTATCATATGAATAATAATTTGAAAATAAAAATTCATTTAAGCTCGTTTCGAAATTGTAATCTCTTATGATTTGAGTATGTTAATGAAACTTAAGCGAGGGGAGAATATTAATATTATACACTTCTTAGTTTAACCCAATTTCGTGTAGCACTTCAAATGCGTTTTAATAAATTATAGAATTAAAGATGAAAGTTTGAGCAACTCGAAACTCTTCACGTAACTTTAGAGATAGAAGTTAAAATGGATTATTATATCTAGAACTCGACGATAAATATTCTAGATTGAAGCCTAATGATCTTATCGGAGCGAGATTGGAGGCAAAAATCGTTTCATGGAACCAGCAAACCGTAAAATTGGATTCATTATCGCGATTTTCCACCATCGTTCTAGAAGACCGTTCGAGATAAAAAAGTACACGAAAAAAAAACGTTCCCACTTTTCCCAATGTTAGCAAAAAGACAAAAGAATTCGCGAAAGTTAAATTAGCTATTTACTTTTTCCCTCCATTATAAAAAAAAATCGGTCGGTTAACGTCTTCGAAAACTACCGGGACCCGTCCGAACGTGTGGCCGATAACACTTAACTGATGTGAACAACATCTAATCGGAAAATCCCCGAGGAGCACGTCGGAAAAATAACCGGACGAACTTTCTCGATTACAACAGATCCAAAGAACGATCTGTTCTCATTTGATCCCGGGAAATGTGTGCGCGACGGGACACGGCCGAAACTCCCGCCGGAAAACTTCCTCCGGAAAATCATTTGAGTGAAAAGTTTCCCGGATCGCCAGGTGCGGATAACTATACAAGATGTAAAATCAAACAGAGCCAAGTCGTTAGTTCGGAACGTGCGCAACAACTTGAGCAAACACAATTAAGCGAGTAAATAATAAGCGACGAATACGTATGTGCTTTCGTTCCATGAGTGTCGATTAACGTACGTGTGTTTATTTGAGTATGTGCGATATTATAATTGCTAGTTATAAATATTAATATATCGCATTTGTTAAAAGTTTTATTGATGCAATTTCGGAAAATCGTATATCGTATACCTGCAAGATCTTCTAGGTCCGTAACATTTTTTGGAATCTGTCAATCTTTGAGGACATCTTGCTGATTCAGCGAGTTGGGCGTTCCTGAAAGAGCGTTGTCTTAAGCTCATCCCTTCACCGCATGTTGAGGAACATTCGGACCATGCTCCCCATGATGTTAAAGCGCAAGGGCTGTTTTCACCGCTACTGTCGCCTAAAATAACAAAAAAATATAAAATTTTGGTGCATATATTATATATTAATGTATTCAAAAATCAACTTCATTGTTGGCATAAAATGCTGCAACAATATTAATCACGTCTAGAATATTCACGCGCTGCGAACGTTTCAATTTGACGTTGATTAATGTTTGGTGGAGTTGCATAATTTCGCGTATACGAATGCGACGCCAATGTGAAATAACAAAGATACGAACATTTAAATTCATTTGTGAATTTTGTTTGCGTTATTTTCATCTATTTGATTTTCCGACAGTGTAAATAACATCGATCAATTCGAACGAAAAAATATTTTTACATGTTAATATAGACTCAATTTAAAATTCATATTAGTTTCTAAAATATTTGCAAGCTTTGTTGTATAAGCAGTAATGGGCTCAAATAAACGTTGGAATCCACCCGGAAAAAATTTATGTATTTAATACAGAACAGTCGGTCCGTTATTATTATCGATCGAATTAATAAAACGCACGTGGCGTACACACAAAGGTCGATACACGCTTATCGAAAACGGATATCGGCCCAAGAGCGAGTTTAGTGCCCTCAGTAAGGAAAATACAGATGTTCCTATACGCAACGGTCAATGGTTAAGGATCCATCCCTAGAGGATATTCCACTATCATCTCAGAACCAGGTGGGAATTGTCTCAGGATTAAACGAGAAAAGCAAAATGGCACCAATGAAAAGATTCATTCAATATCCATTCATCGAACCAAAAACTTTGAAATATGAAAGAAAATATTTTTTTTTATGACTTAAACGAATCCGAAGCATATCGAAAACTAATTCAATATTTCCAATGCATGCACAAAGGACGATTACACATACACACACACAAAGAGGCCGCCGGGAACAAAGGGTCCTTGGCGTCGAATCGATTCGACCCCAAGCGAATTGTCGAAACAAAGCTAATCGTGAGGCCTCTGAAGCGGCCCTCGAAGGGCGGAAACGTCGTTCCAATCGAAGGGCTAATAATCTGTATTGTGTCTGCGAGCAATCAGTACACCGTGGCCCCAATTTCGGCCCTCCCTGGAGCCAACATTATTGGAAAGAATTAACGATATTCCCGGTACATTTTGTACCGAGTGTTTGGATCGCTTCGATGTCTATGCTGAAAAGTGATTTTCTCAATTTCGGCAAAGATTTTCTGAGAATGTGTTCTTGATTGAAATTAAGTGTGTTTATCGAAATTTTCGTATATGAAAGTTTGTTTTTGTGAAATTGTTTGAAATCGACTTGTAATTTGATATTTAAATTATGAATAATAATATTATGATACAGAAGAACCTCTATTACTCGGATTTTATTATCCAAATTGGTCAAAATAGTAATATATATATTTTAAATAGCAGATTTTATGATTTTTTTCCACATAACACGCGTTCAAATTTTTTCGATTATGTGATAATGTTATATTGATTCAATTATGAGGGTGATAAAACTAATTGTAAAACCTGACAAAAATTTTATTTATGAAACAATCTTTACAGCTTGTAGTAGTAATATTGACAACATAATTTATTTAAAAAAAATGTTTTATGCACAATAAAATAATTTCTAAGTATTAAAAATTTGAAATTGAAAAATGTTTCACTGAGCCGTTAAAAATTATGGCTTTTTTAATTATTATCTTGAGAACCGATGAATACACTACCATGGTGATTTTATATTATATTTAAAAAATAATCTAGTATCGAACAACCAAAAATTATATAATTAAATAGACTGTAAACAGGTTTAAAAAATACTTCAACGTTATGTGCATAATTATGCATACAACAAAATCATTTCATTTTATTTCTAATAAATTCATTATTTTTATTTAATATTTCTTTTTTTCTTTTTGCAATTATTCTAAATTTTCTCAATCCCCATTTAGTCCTTATAATCGAGGTTTTACTGTAATTTGTATAAATAGCCAAATTTGATATGTGGTTCCGCGAATTCGAATAATACGAAATCGTTCAAGTAAATTTGAATTGTATACACAAAAGGTTTAGAAACAAGGTCATGGACAGATCTGTAAATACCAATACACAATATTTATAATATACGACCTTCGAATATGTATTGCTATTTTACGTAATATAAACATTTCATATTCAGATAAATCTTCCAGTTTTTGAATGAAAAGAAAATGCATATTCCAAACATCTACAAAAAAATCCATCATCATTACATTTGCCGCATTGTTGAAACGTACCGGATTCACATAATATTAATTTTTGATTCCATTGCGACATCACGTACTGGATTCATTTCGCATTCAGAGAATGAAAACCGATAAACCAATCTCGGCGGACGACTTGTAAAACGCAAACAATCCCCATTCTCTATCTCTCGACGCGTTCGCATTTGTTGCCTGAATTTTAATACGATCTTCACGCTGGATTTAATCGTTTTTGCCATCGGAGCGTACGTGCAATATTTATATAAAATAATACGCGTACGTTTGTTACTTTGTGCTGGTCTTTTTTATTTTTCGAGAATTTTTTGACGGCATAACCGCGCACCCTGAAAGTGCTAATCCGAAAAGCCTATTGTGGTTTTCCATTACGAAAAATCGTATATCATACGATGAGGACGCACGCAAAATAATCCGGAACGTATGCGGAATACGGAACAATTTCATCGAAATTATATGTTTTTCGTATTTCCCTGTCGAATCAAGAATTTTCCAATCAAATCTAAAAACGATGGAGAGAACAAGAAAATTCTGTGAAATAAATTTCTAGAATATATCAATTCTTCGAAATGTATAATAATTCTTTTGAAAAACCAATCTATATGATTCAAGTAACAATAAAATTGTATTGGACCTTTATAAGTAAAATGTATTGTGATCATTCAATTGATTTTCATACAAGTATATCAATTCAACAAAATCGACATATAATCGCATTCAATTCGCACAAAATACCAAACATTGAGATTTCTAACACTTTAACCCCCACTTTCTAATTAGCGAACGAAAAGACCGAACAACGATATTTTGCCTCCTGCCGCAAAACCGCACAGCATTGAACGGGCCGTTAGACCCTGGGGTGGCCCTGGCAGAACTGAGGTCCAAAAAGACCCATAATTATGGTCGCCAATCTCCTCTTTGGCTCTTTCTCTTCGGAACGATTGTGCAAATGAAAGAGCTCTGGCTAATTGTATCGAATTGTGGCTAACGATACTCTTGTTTTGTGGAAAAAGTGAAATGAATCGCTGCGTTTTCGTATTGTTCGGAACGAATTATTTTTTATTATATTATGTATATCAATGATGAAGGATTATAATCACCCTATGGAAATTTATTGGAAAAAGATTATTATTTTTTTTACTTCATATGTTTAGGAGTTAGATGCAAAATTGTCAGAAAAGAAGTAGAATTATTTATTCAAAATGATTTAACGCCATGACGCCATGAACTCCGTATACCGTTTTATATATCGGGTAATGGTATTGAAAAGAAATTTATCTTACATTTAGATATTCCCGCGACACAAAAGACACTTTGAAGGACGTTATTCGATAGAAAAGCTTAACTTGGGCGTAAATTTATCTGGACTTACATAATAATACGAGCGAATCAACAAACGCTTGTCGACAGTTCCAAATTGAAAATGGAAAATTCAAATTGCGCACATGGCAAAATATTTAATTCGTACTTTTTTCACTTATTCGTTCCAACGAAAGTTTCAATCCCATTTCGATGCAGCAACAAACGATCGCTTGATTCGCTCTTGAACGAATTTGTTTCGAAGCAAAAAGCTTCCGTTAAAAACATTCGGAAGGTAAAATGGTTACCTTTCCATATAATTAGATTTCCGAACTTTTTCAAACGTCGTAATCAAATTAAAATATTTCATTTCGTTTACTACGTAAGTGTCGTAGCGTTTTCGCATGTAGAAACAAAATATAAAGTCGCCAAGAACACTTTCCGAGTGTAAAAAGGGTCGAAGTGGTTTCTGCGTGGGTCCCGTTTCACTCGAGTCAAATATTTAATCTACCATTTTATATCTCGTTAGCGGACGAACAAAACAAACAGTTCGGACACTAATTAAAACACCGCTTAATTTTTTTGACAGTTCCGCAATTTAATTTCGACGCGTTGTATCGCGAAGCTCAAAACACGTCAAAGCTTTTGTGATCGATTTAATGAAATGGCATGTTGAAAATAATCAGTTTGTGACTAAAACGTGTCAATTCAATTAAGTTTACAAATAATTAAATTTTATACCTTCGCGAAAAAAAATCAATTCGTGTAAGTGCGTTTCTAGGTATTTTTTTTTTCGTCTTTTCATCACAATCGGACCGTGTGCAGGAACTTTTTCAGTACACACGAAGCTGCTTTTGAAATTTCCTTTTCATTTTCTTTTTATGAGAGCCGTGCTTTTGTGCATGTCTGTATTCTATATATACATACAAAGGGTATACGAAAAATAGATATATATGAAACCGCTCATGTCCTTAACTCTCAAAGGCATGCATTCGTTAGTTATTCGATTGTGCAGGTTTGTAACGAATATTATTTCAAAGAGAATTTTTTTTTTAATAAATTGATATCTTCGTATGTAGTTTGTATAATATAACATTAATGCACTTTAAATAAAGGCATCGATTATCATTCGTTTTCATATCATGGAGGAAAGAATTTTTAAGAAATGATTATCGAAATTAGATTCATAATCAATTCAATTCTAAATAATAATTTGTTAAGTCAACAACCGCATCATATGTCGATTAACGTTTATCGATAAATTTCTAAAGACCATTAATTTTTATATGTCACAATCCAAGTGTATTTCAGTTTATGTATATTTGGATCGATTATAAATATACGTCGTTGGGGATTGAGTAGAATTAGATATGTTTTCATTGGGTTGGTTTGGGTTAGGTTTTTTCAGCAATTTCATTTGTTTTGATTTTGGGGTTGGGTCAAATATACATAGATTAATAATATACATGGACTGCGACATACATATAAAAAGTAAGCTCTTTGTTTTGGTAGAAGGCGATAATATAAATTAAAGAATTTTTTTTAATTCAATCCATTCCAGTTATACACAGCAACATCCGCATCAAAAGGCTCACGAGCCCGAATTTCTGGCACGAACCGCTGCATGCTAAAAATCTGCTGACCCGAAGGGGTGTCTGCTTCGCAAATAGCGTTTATTTACGCATCCACCCCGCACCTATTCGGCACCATGTCATCGTTATTTAAACGACCCTAACCCCCACGTAAACCGTTGAAATACATTCCGCGAGGTTGGCGAGATTGCGAACTTTTGGCGGGATAAAGAGCCGCCGCCAATCCGAAAGCCACCCGCACAAAAACAACGTTATCAAATCCGCTTTCTGCAAGGCTGATGGTGGTCAGTTGCAGTCGTATTCGATTACGAATGAGGTTGTGTTTTTTTGTTGTTTGTCCGTTTGTTGTATGCAGCTTGGTCAGTGGTGCATGAAAATGATAAAATGGAGGGGCGCCATGCTCTGTTTCTCGCCGACATACCACTTTTGTATCGTTTCTGGATTGTGGTGCCGAATGAGAAATGGGTAAATGGTTTTCTAAACTGGACGGGGTGGAGATATGTGAGTTTTTACAAGTCACTTGGATATTACTGAAAAATCGTATATGTTTTATATAAATAGTATTATATAACCCATATTCTACCATTTCTCTCAATTGGGGACGCACTGATTGTGAGACATGCGAGATTTTTGTTCTCAGTTAGTTGTACTTGGTGAAGTATAATATTATAAATCTATATCTATAAAAATGGATGTTTGTATATTTGTTTGTTTTTTGATTCTACCCTTCGACCGATCGCCATAAAAATTGGCATGTATGTGTGTGTTTTTTGTGGAGAAAGTTTTTAGCATAATTAAAATAGAATGATCTTATTTTCCGGAACCCAAAACGGGACGGTCCGCAAAAAAATATTTCCCCGCTATATAAAAAAATATTTTTTGCCAAGAAGGTTTTCATATGATTAAAATAGGGTGACCATATTTCCTAGAACCCAAAACGGGAAGATTCGCAAAAAAAATTCCCCCCCTATAACGTTTGACCGATCACCATATAAAAAATAATTTGATTTAAAACGCCAAGTCCCGAGCAACGACGGGTACTACAGCTAGTTATAATACAAAAATTTTCAGACACATAAAAATCCGCAGACATCGACTGAAAAGCGACAACCCTCATGCAAGATGAGAACGCGTTTTGCGGATGACGTCGCCGACATAATGGACGGATCTGGAAATAGGTTGGCCGAAGGCTATAGGACACCGACCGACGACGAGAGGCTGCCACGTCTCTCGTTCAACATTTGACATTTCAGACAAAGGCGTCGTGTGACTTGCATCATCTTGTCGGGTGCATCCGTTCGTCGAGGATAACCCGCAAGAGCGGATGAAAAACGAGCCGGGCTCTGAAAGAGGTTGTGTTGTGCGCTGCACGGGGCCGTGGCCAATGTTTCGCGATGTGAAAAATGAGTCTCGTTTTGTGTTGATGGGTTTTCGGAAAATGTATATGCTGCCAATCGATTAGAGTTAAATTTTTCGGTTACCAAAAAATGTATGTACACTTTGAAAGTTTATAAATTATCATTTTTTTTATCAAAACTTATTTGAAATTAAGGTTTAAATTAGATATAAATTTTAAATAGAGAATTTGTAGAAAAAGTTGTTGACACTATGAAAATCTTATATAAATGAAAAAAAAATTATTGTCTAACAAATACACATATGAAACTTATTGTTATGAGATAATTTTAAAATAAAAAATTGTTTTTGAGATAGTATGTATAAACAAACTGTCAATTTCTACAAACTATGAAAAAAAAAACAGTGCTCCATGAACCTTAGCATAAATTCATAGACATTTATTTAGTGAACGGTTTGTGACGTGAAAATTCTATAATTGAGGACCCAATGGCATTTAAACACACATATGTTATTTGACTTCAAAAAAGAAGTCTATAATTTTGAACGAAACAGCAAACCTTTATACTTTCCATTATGTAAGAAACATTGATTCTTATTTTCTCAATGAAAATTTGGACTTAGTTTAGATGTATTATATTATTCCAGAATTCTCTATACATCGAGAAAATAGAATAATTTAATAAAAATAGTTATAGTTGAAAGCAAAAATTAAAGGAAAATACCCCCAAATTTTGAACTATGCAATTGCGTTATTTGAATTTTCATCGCTTTACCTTCTAAACAATTTCCGACATATAACTATACAAATTCTACAACCCTATTTTTTTAAATTTAGTTTTAAAATTGTTCATATCTCAATAAATATTAAAGTTATAATCTTTCAAAGTGTGTATACATTTTTCAGGACAATCGGTATATAGTATATAAAACGAATCTGACGTTTTAGTTGAAAATTTTCATTGAAAAACTCACCTGTGCCGCTTTCGTTGCAATTCTTTTCGTACAACCTTTGCCTGGTGATATTGAGACGTGCCATAGGCTTCATTTCTTTGCCAGACGGGTCGTAAAAGGGTGATTCAGGGTTCTTCGGGTAGTCGGGGCCGATTCTGTGAATCACGTCCGGCGGGACCGTCGGGTGATTGGATGCCTATAAATTATATCAACACATTCATCTGGAGAACGTAAATTAGATAGATCTATATACAAGGCGGGCAATAAATTAGATACGAACCGTGTATGTGATCCCGCTATCGGTACCTATGTCCCAAGGGTACAAATCCCACACCATTGACTCGATCCAGGTGCAAGATTCGAGGCACAACTCCAGTCCCGATATCCCGACTATCCAATCTGGAGATGGATCTATTCTCGATACGAGTGACATCAAATGATGTTCGTTCGTTACTCTCAAAACGGCGAACGTCTTGCCTGTCAGATTTGGATATGATATACCCCTCGCTTTGATGATCGTTCGTATACTTGTACTCTAAAAACCGATAGTGAAAATCTTATACATATAATTTAGAAATAATTCGATGTTATTTTTCATATAATAAATGAGTCGAATAACTCAAGCTTATGAAGTTTGATGTATTATATATATATTTTTCACATACCTGTCCTTTTAATTCGCGTTCTAATTTATTAGTGGAACCATGTTCAGCTAATTCTCTGAGTCCTTCGCTAGCTCGTTCATCATATTTCCAAAAGCTATAATCTGCTGTATGAGAAGCTCCTATAATGTCGCTGAATCTCGTAGACCACCCATTAGGTGGAAAATCTTTAGGATGTGTATGTCGAGACCACAATCCTTCAAAAGTCACCTAAAATAGATCAATTATAGTAATTTATATCAAAATTTTAATAACATCTTTATAAAACTTACTTCATATTTGGCTTCAAAACAAGCACAGCATTTGCTAAGTATTGGAGGTTGTTCGTGAGATGACCCTTGAGACATATCCTCACATATAGTTTTGCTGAGAGCTGTGTCGTCCATGTACCAAACGTCACGATGCTCCACCACGGTGGCTTTTATGGTGACACACCCACTTCCAGAAGGTGGAGCTATCCATAAAACCTGGGGACGGAAAAATGAATTCATAAGAAAAAAAACTGAAAAGAGGGGAAAAAACAGGAACCCAGCCAAAGAACAAAGAGCATGCAAGATCCAGGCATAGGAACTTCATGTTTGACGGTGACGTTTGCTGATACGGCAAATTCGGCGCGGCAATGGAAAAGTTATCGCCGGCTTTTCCCTTCGCGGGGATTTTCCTTCGTCTTTGTCATATAGCACTGCGTAATGTGAACAGATTCGACGTGGAAAAATCGCACCCGAGCAACACGTCGATAAATCGCCTTTATTGTTTATGAAAAACAAAATGGAGGCTTATCCGGGCCGATGTTAATGTTCGGTAAAAATCTCTTAAGCTCACAGGGTGGATATGCTTGAATTTATAAAGGTTCCGTTCGGTCATTTGTTCGTTTTAAAATTTATCGCGGACCAAATCTGCGGGGAATTAACTAAATAAATTAGGGTTGGTGGATGAAAACGAACCGCGGTAAATGTGATATATTATTATACAATAAATATGCGATATACAATATGAATTCGATCATAATTAATTAAAACGAAACAGTTTGTATGCATATGCACTTAATATGAAAAATCGCCGGCACAGTTTTTAGTATCGACAAAAATTTAATTATGTTCCCGTATTTTTTATGCTTGAATTGCAAATTTTGTAACAATCCCTCATTGTACGATTCGGTCATAATTTTTCAACGTCAGCAACGTTACGATATTACAACACTCCATAGAGCACAATCGGAGGGGCGATTGCCGCTTTTTATTGCCGCCTTTTTTCGGCATTTGAATAAATTTCAATTTACACAAAAATGAGGCCAGCACGGATGATAATTTTTTAATGAAGTGGAACGAGTAGGTACTATAACGCTCTCGCAACAACAATACTAAAACTGGTGAACGGATGTTTGGTCGTTTTTATGGATCCACAAACACTTCGTACAGTCCGTCATTATAATTATTATAAAGGCTATGCTCAAATCGCTTTTCGCCGAAAGCAGGAGCTAAATGTGCGTGTTTTTCATCCTGGTTCCATGTAATTTTTTCACAGGAATTTTCCGACAAATTGAATGCCAGATTTTTGCCAAACAGCGTTTTTTTCTGAGTTAAGTATCCCCATAACGCTCCGTATAACTCGCTTAAACATAATTGCTTCACACACCCAAATTCGAAATAACAATTTTAAAAATTCTGTATGTTTGCCCGTAAGCAATCAAAAAAATGTCGGCAATTCGCATGTAAATCCTGTGTGAAATTTGCAACGTATAAGAAGCGACACTGAAATTGTTATCGCTAAAAAATTTCGACTGAATATTGTTTTTATAAAAAGAAAATGATATTTTTTCATGAAAGTTTTTATTGTAATATTATACGCTGAAGTTTTAAAAAGGTAATTTCAAAATTAATTAGATTCAATTTATAATAAGTATTCTTTGTCTTTTGCACTGTATTCAGTGTCATAAGTTAAGCATTTCACAAAACAAAACGTCGTTTGAGTAAGCTTCTTTAATTACTCGAATCTTCGTACGTAACCATGGCTTACGTTATTGTAATTAAAATATACAAATTTCTTGAAGAAAATTAAATTTAGTCTTATTCCCTGAGGAAAATAATTTCTTCATCACTTTAACGTAAATAAAAATTTGAATATTTTCCGTAAAAACAATTGCAAAAAAGATCAAAGGCGTTTTTGTTAAATTGCCAAATTTTTAAATCTAAACGTAAATTGTTAATTCGGTTCCATAGAATAAATTAAAAATTTAGTAAAAAAAAGTACACAAAAGAAAAAAGTGTATGTCGTAATTTGTTACCAACATGCCGGGGCAGACAACAATTGCCCGAGAGGGTCGTGCGGACTCTCATAAAAATATTATCAAGAGAGAAATAAATCGTCGCGAAACTGTGCGAAGTAACTCAGCCCTAACTTTTTTCGCAATTTTTTATCCCGAGATACGAAAACGCCATACTTAATTTTCCCAGTCGAAACGAGCGTATTCGTCATCCATTCATAGCGCGCATTTTACAAACAAACAACTATCGAAACCACCCCTATCCGCCGAGTCGGGTTTATACGACGAGCTAAACCCAAAAATAAACGTAAACGCGCTGAATTATTTCTCCGGATGACTAGTGTTTTAATGGGACCAGTAAAAGAGGCTTCGCGGCACACGGGTCTGCAGAAGACGTCTTGTTCCAACCCATAAACCTGCAGTCGTAAAACAAGAGGCGTCCTCTTGCATATAACACCCCGGCATACGGCACCCCTACAGCGTATAGGGGTTGGTATTTTCGGAAGACGCCGCCCACACCCCGCAGCTCTCGAAACGAATATTCTCTTCTAAATAAGCGTAGTATTTCACTGCGATGGCGAAGTTAGCTAGCTACTTTGCGCAGGCTTTATGCCATTATACATTATTAACATGCTATGTGGGTGGCCGCTGGATTGTCACTCGGAGAACGTTGTAACTCTTTGACATCGTTCATTACGTGCGAACTTAATCTCGTTTTCACATACGCACCGAGTCGTAAATTTATAATGTGCATTAAACCGATGCTTAGTTTTAGGGGTGGGTTTTTGGAATTGAATTAATTCTTGATGCTAAAATGGTTACTGTCACATAATACGGTTGGGTTTCGATTTGTTAAAGGATTGCATGAGTTTAAATTTTATGAAGAACTGTCACTTTTATAATTGTTATTTAAGTCGTACATGATCATTATAAATCAATTGTAACCCAATTCGATTTGAATTGATAAATAAAGCCCGAAATAATTACGTGCGAATTTAATCTCGTTTGCACATACGCAATGACAATGAGCCATAAATTTATAATGCGTATTGAACCGATGCTTAGTTTTAGAGGTGGGTAAATGGAATTGAATTAATTATTGTTTCAATATTAATGGCACGGGTTTTAATTTTACAAATTTAGTCACGAATCTCGAAAAGGATTATTGTTTTTTTAATTGTTATTCAATTTATCGACATATAATTATATGTATTATAACCCAATTCGATTCAAAATGAAAAATGAAGCCTAAAACCATGATGTGCGAAATTAATCTTGTTCAGATATATGCATCAAATCACATATTATATTTATAATATGAATTAATCCAAAGTTTAGTTTTGAGGGGTGGTATATAGAATTGAAATTGTTTGTGTTGTGTTGTACGCGCAATTTTTTTTATTGGAATTGTTTTTGAATACAGATATTTTTGTTTAGGCCGGTGGATCAGAGCCAACTTACACGTTTGGATATATAATACATCTTCAATATTAAAAGAAAAATGGAATGCCCAAGGCAAGTGTTTAAAATAGTTCTCGTTTGTTTTATTTCATACTTATATTGCTGGAAACTCATATTTTATGCCACTCTCATAAAATGAAAACTCATGTATACCGGCTTCTGCGGGATATAAACCACACTTTTATTCCACCTAAATGAAAATTACCTTCATCAACTATATTTTTTTGACGTATTAAACATTCAATATATCAAAACAAAGTACCTTATTAAGACACATCCAACAATTTTTCACAATCAACAACACAAACGATCCACACAATAAAATAGACCAAATACCTATTTTTCAAATTTAATCATTTACAAAACTTTATTGCTTATATTATATATATTCATTTCAGAAAACTTTCAAGGAAAACATATATAATATTTTCATTATCATTTCGTTTACCAATTTGAACTTCATCTATGAGTGCTAACAAATATAATATTTACTCATACGTCCCTATGAAAACTATATTCAACACTATATAATACTAGTAAATAGGCCCGATGTTAATAACATCGGCTGTGGATTTGTTAAGAAACGGAAAACGATAAAATGTGAAA
>JAOXNN020000036.1:2156910-2174119 GCA_028571205.2 Hydropsyche betteni | reverse complement strand
ATATTATAGACGTTAACTGTATACGCATAAAGACCATATTCGCGAAAAAGTCGCGAGCGTCATTGAACGAACACACAAAATCTGCAATTATATATAGGCGATATATAGGATACTTTAAAATATTGGAAAAACTTTTAAAAATATACTAATATAAAAAGTAGTCGAACAAAAAAGACTATTATTAGAAAAAAATTCTAGCATTCATCGAAATGATTTCGCAAAAACCATCAATGAAATTATTTTTATTCCTCCATTAAAAAACTAATAATAATTCATAGACAAAACCAAAGATACACCGATCCCCAAATTTACACACAAACAAACAAACCGATCATCGCCTGCACACAAAAATCAACCACCAATACAGCCTTCTTACCTCTTCACGAGCTTCCAGACTCCTCGGCAGCCTTCTAACACACGACCACGCACATCCAATCCGAACAACGCCGAATATATTATATTATATTTCAACCCAACACTTCAAACAGAACCGCAGTCGGCGAAACGGGCCACGAGCGTCGTTTGCAAAGTGCGGCCAATTAATAAGCGAGAATATCGCACACATGTTGGAAATGACGATCCGATGTGTATGGGATCGCCTGCTTAGGATTTTTGGCACTTCGGAGACCGTTGAGCTTTTCATGAATGGACCGACCCACATACTGGGAACGCGGCCAATGGCCGTCAATCTCTGCGCGTTGAGTCGTACGAAAATAATTTTCAAAACAAGCGTTAGAATCTGTTATGAAAGCCGTAGCGAGGTTGTTTTTTGTTGGTGTTTATCGAATAATATTTGAGTTCAAGTGTTGGTATGCCCGTCCCCGGGTTAGGGCTGATTTTGTCGTGTCGAGAAATGGAAATTCGTTAACTGTTTGTTTTTGGGTAAGTGGTAATTACACTGAATGGGGAGATATTTTGAAATCAGATGTTATGAACTTGCATGTGGAAAGTGTAAATGGATAAAATTGAAGAAATTTTTAAAAGTTGAATGGGAAATATTCGATCGATACTAGTTTAAATTATTTTTTTTTAAATATACCCAATCCTCTTTTTATACGGTTTAAGGAAGAAGAACCGATCATTTTTTTTACACGATTTTTTTCACTTTAATACGGTATATAAAAAAACGTATAATATTATTATGACACAATGGTAAGATTTGGTACAGGCCAGTACACTGTTAAAATTATATGTATGTATAGTTGTTAAATAAAAAAAATCGATGTTTTTCGGTGATTTTATAGGGCGAAATTTTTTCATAATACACATTTTTTATAAAATATTATACATTTTAATGGAAATTCTATTTAAATAGACTGATGGAACCTGTCTCCAATTTTTATGTGATCACTATTATTTTTTTTAAAAGATAGTCTCTAGAACGTATCCCCCGTGTAAAAAGAGAATTGAGTGTTTTATTTATCTTGATTAATTTGAAGATATTAATGTATAATTCAAGTCAAAAATTCAATCGAATATTGTATATAAAAAATATATTTTCTATAAAATTCCCAACGCTGACGTATTGGTTATTGAATTTCGCGCCAAAACGACATCAAACAACAACTACCCCATTCGAAAAACCCCAACATCGAACATCGACTTCGTCCATATTCGACAGGCGAATTTGCATAGGGATTCAATTAAAAAATGGGAGCAAATGAACCGAGCTTCAGGAATATTTACGTGGCAACGTTTTTTCTTTTCCGCCAATCGCTTTGTGATTTCAAACAAAAACCTCGGCGAAAATAAGATTTTCGCGTTCGCGGAGACTAAAAGGGAGAGGCACCTTAATCCAATTGCTTTCGGAATGAAACCGTATAAAAAGGAACGCAAAAGTAAATAAATGTTTTCTTTTTCGGCGAATTTCTAATATCGCTTCTTTGCCTCCCCCCCCCTTGAGCGGGCCCTCATTTTATTTGACTTCATCTCTTCTCGTTTTCGGTCCGATACAAATGACACAAATTTGTTTTCGCGTCGCGCTTATAAATATGTGTTTTAATACTGGCGAATGCACATCGAGCATTTTTCAGCATTTTCGTGTTATTACATTTGTGTTTTACGTCCTTTGATAGCGGCGCTGTTTCCTCGACAGAAGGCGTTCCCTTTTATATAATATGAAGGTATAATGAAGCACTCACAAAACTGGGTAAATAAATATTAGGCGTTTTTATTGTTGGAATATAAATTTGCTTTATCATATTTAAGATGAAGACGTTGCTTGTTTAAACGAAAAATAATATTTTGAATACGAAAATAGCCCGCTTATTGTTAGCGAGAATAATTTTCGTTGAATTCAGTTAGACACTCTTGTCTTAATTAAGGTAAATAAATTGACGCTCAATTTGACGTCTTGATTGTTTAGATAATTTAAGTTTAATCTCTATTTTATTAATAAATAAATAATAATATATTTCACGAATGAAACATTCGGAAAATTAAACGAAACATAATATTGCACGAAAACTTCATAGAACAGTTTATTTTTATTAGAAGTTCACAAAACAGTTCTCCAAGAACAAGTGCCATATGTTTGTTTTTCTAGGTAAAAATAACTGTATGTTCCGGTGTCAAGAAATATATGTCACGACGTACATATATGAAATTGAAAAAAGTTAGGATGCCGAAAAGTGTCATAACTTTTTTTTTCAGTAGCTACAAAAGTTTTTTACGCCCGCTCACGAAAACTTTCAGAAGTATCATCGTAATATCGCATGTTTATTTTCGGCGTAGTCAGTATGAATATGCGCAATATAAATGACATCGCATAAACGTAAAAAAATATATTTTATCACTTAACCTAACTACCAATATGCGGAAGAACATTTCGAATATCCGAAGATACTTTCGAAATTGGATAAAATGCTCACGTACTATACAGGAAACACATCGTAAGTACACACAGAACCAACCGGTATGAAAAATTAATAAAAATACATTTAAAAATTCCACGAAAAATAATAAATACAAATTATATGCCACTCCTCGTTTTATTGATGGCTCGTTGGGGTGTACAGCCGGCCCAAGGGAAATTATCGCTAATGCCGAATAAAAGAGAATTGCTTTGGCCCATTTTTTTGCGAATTCGGCACTCCAGGAAAACGAGGCGACTTATCATTAAGTGTATCGATTATTATATTTTTTCAGTCTTGACAGATTTCGAAGTCGATCATAGCGCATAAAATTCGTATCATAACAAGTACGCTCTTGAACTTTTTGCTAAAATTCATAGGAATATCGTTTTATGCAAGCTCACAAAAGTAAGAAAATACTCTTTTATTAGCCAGAGTTTAGTGTACAAGAGTACCCTTGTCTGGGAGTGGTTAACAGTGAAATCGATCCAATATTGGACATTCTATGTATTGTGTACATATAGATTGCATTCATCGTTGTCTACAGGGTTAAATTCCTCTCAAAGCGAGAATTTAATCATTTCATATATGCAGACTATATAATTTTAATTTACTCAATAATCCGGTATTGGTGTTATATTTGTCTAATATTAGTTAGCATGTGTCAATTTGATACATTATATTAAAATTCTTCAGATCGCTAGGTTACGTAATAACATTCTATTAAATATTATATTTCCGTTTAGAGCATTTATTTTAATAATATTCAGGATGTAACTTTAGCGAATATGATATCATTTTTCAGCTTAAAGAAAAATTGAGTGATATTAAATAAAATACTAATATTACAGAATAAATTGAAGTTTAATAATTAAGTTATTTCGGGATCAAGGATGGCCAAGTTTTTCATCCAAGGACCGCACACTTCATTACGCCGACCTCAAATTTAAATTTTTCTCGAGCACACTTTCGTTAAGCGTTCGTCGAAAATGTCATATTTATATATAGTTCGAAAGCTAGCGATGTCACAAAAAGATAAAAGCCCTTCATTTCGTTCCCAAAAATCACTAAGAATAATTTTATACAAAATTATTTTTAAAAACTATCCAAGTACATAATATTATAGATCACAAAGAATCCTTCAAATGAAAAATTTCAATGCATTCTCCATTGTTTCGACATGCACCGTTATTAAGTCAAAGTTTCTCATTTCATACGCAACGTATGTAACTGAAGGCGGATACGTTTTCAGCATACACGATGCGACGTACGCCCGATTTTATCATGGAAATGCACATTGTGTGCACATTATTAAGTCATGCAATTTACAATGCACTCTGCGACGGCGAAGCCAACCCTAGACAGTTAATCTGGTGTGTGAAACCTCCACAATGTGGAGGTTCAACACAAACAACACACGCACACGTGCAGTTTCTTTGTCGCAAATGCTAACTAAATGTGTGTACGTTTGGGTATCGCGATCGTGCGCTTTTGTTTCGAAAACGTTAAATAGTCAAAAGCGAAGGCGACGTTGTGTGAAAATGTCATGTTTTGAATTGAATTCGCACAAAGGACATCGTAATCTGTCTTGAAGTCGCGAAATGCGCTGAACGCAACGAACTATAATAAAACCGGGACGTCATTTTTCATGTGTCGCGTTGAAATGTTCGTTTTTTTATGATGACGTTATCTGACAACATATGAACTACCTAAAACCTATTTTTAAAAACATTAAAAAACTTCGTTCATCAATTATATATTTACTAGCAAATCATTTCCAATTAAACCAAACCAGATATAGTGAAATTTCAATTTTACGTGCCCGAAATTCACGTTTTTCCGACATTTGAAATATTTAAAATTCAATTTTTTCAAATATTTTATCAAATTCGCGATTATTAACAGTCACATTTTGCTGATATTTGTAAAGATGTAATTTTTCCATTATTTTCATATAATTTTTTAAACCACACAAACGGTTCTCGGATCTAACCTTTAATGTAATGACACCAAAAGTTCAAATCCATTTATAACATCAAAAATATGTACCAAATTTACCGAAATTATAATTTGCCAGTAATCCGATAATTTTTGACTAATCACAGGTTAACGACAAATTTAATTTCGTATAAAAATAAAACATAAAATACAATATTTTTCAAAAAAAAAAAAAACAATATTTTTCAAACCCTTCGAAACATTTTTTTTTAATTTAACGATAATAGCCTCCCTAATACCAAATGCGTAATTTTTTTTAAATAAAATATACTATTTTTGTGATTTTTTTAAAAATATTTGACACTCCTAATTAAAATTTTCCATCTGATTATGTTTTTTTTGTGGATCCCTCCAAAAAAATAAAAACGGATACATATATGTTATATTATACATTAAATAAAAAGAAAATTGATCCAAACCCCCAACGTCTACAAAAAAACATTCCTAACCCGAAATAATTCAACAAACAAATTCATCACCCTGACAAAAAACACAACTCCCAGCAGATCACCCTAACATCAACCCGAAGATTAGACGACACAAAGCCGACAATTTTTCGCGATACAGTCCTCGGGAATGTGTATCATTCGGCGCAGGACGACAGGATCATGATGCGAGCGCGCAATAATAATAAAAAGTGTAAACGGCTCATTTTACATCAAAGCCCGGCTCCCCGTTTTATATGGGCCGTTTTATTGGTCGTTATAGACGTCGTTAGCGAAGCCCTGCCGCCAAAATATTCAAACGGCGTACATATCATTACTGGAGTGTGGGGATTGTATGGGAAAATCCGTCAACCGAAAAATATATGACCCTTCACGCAGTCGTCGTGTGGAGTTGCCGTGGATGGCACGAATGTGAGGGTCGTCGAAAACGGCGATGTTGTGAGTTTATTTCAAGAAAAGTGTTTCGTGTCGGTTTGTTTTGGAAATTTTAATGAATTTCGTATTCACGTTGCGATTATGTTTCGAGTTTTTTTTAAATAATGATGTTTTATAAAATACAAATTTTGAATTAAAAAATATATTATACGAATAATTTTTTAATTTTGTTTCTTGAAAGCAGATTACATATATATATAATATTAGTAGATTATGACAGTATTTTTAAAATTGGTGCGCTGAAGTCGTCTTGAAGATTGTGAGACTTTTAATGAAATGATTTAGTAGGATCTACAATTTTTTTAATTATTTATAATGCAAGTAGTCTAAAGGTCTAGGACAAGCTATAAAGAGGTAATAGGTCATGTTATTTGAAACATTTTAAACCAAATATACCTTCGATTTTGTTTTTGTTTTGAGAATCAATTGGATGGTTTTAACAAAAAATATCAAAAAACTCTGGTCTCTCTTTATTTCAGTAAGTTTTTAATAACTAATTATGTATTTCTAATAATAGTTTTTAGTTAATATGGATTTTTGTATTTCGATTTAAGGATTGAATACATAGTAAACAAACAAGCAAATGAGGTTTGTTTGCTACATTATCTTTCGTTTGAGAATTATTATTGTACAAGTGTAAAATTTTGAATTTTTTCTTAAAAATTGAAAAAAAACAGTAATTTTCTAAAAACTATGATACTTTGAACATTGGTATGTTTGGTTTAAAATCTCCCAAATGACATGACCTATCACTTCTTTAAAACTTTTTTTGAACCTTTGGACCGCCTGTATAGTAATTTATAGACCGATAAAACAATTCATTATTTTTTAAGGATATGTAAATTATTATTTCTAGATCTAAGAAATGATTGTATGAAACAATCGGAAAACTTCACATTGAAAGATAATTTTTGCAAATAAAAAAAAATGATTTTATGATTTAATTTCCTTAAAAATCATAACATTTTTCTATAATTAAAAAAAACCACTGAAATTTTTCACGTATTTATATAGAACCACGTTCAGATTCGATAGAAAAATCGAACTATCCGACAGAAACGAGCAAAGCGCCGCCGCACATCGTACGAGAATTAAATTTCCCCGCCCGAGGAAACATACAAGAAAATGAAATTTATGTTTGCGGTAGATATAAAGTGTTATCGGTGTACGTCGACCGGTGCAAGTACGAAAGTCGACAATAACGAGAAATGGCTTCGTGCTCTGGCCGCAACACCCTGCAGCAGATGGCCGGCGCAAGAACCTAATGATGGAATACGAAAGGCGAAAAAATAGGTTGTGTGCACTCGCATCACAATTTTGAAAAACGAACCTAGCGAACGTCCTTTGTTCTCGTGGAATTCCTATCCACTATATATAGTATAATAGCGGATTTCTGTATTTGTGTGTCTGTTCGATGACGCTCGCTACTTTAAAATGATCGACCCGTCGATACGATGGTTTTTTCAAATTGAAAAATCGCAATTAATTTTAAGCACGATAGATGCCTCTAATAAATAATTAAATAATTAATTTTAAAAAAGCGCGATAATTACGTAATAGTATAGTTATTACTTTTCATGATGTATGTATAACATTGATGAAAATATTTCGAATTACATATAATAGATTGAACAATAAGAGGTTCTAGGGTATATTTTAAGTTATTAACATTTTTAAATGTTAATTGCTATTATTGAGATAGTTGAAATTTTTAGCGCTTTCGTCTTAGAGCGACATAAATGGTCGGAATACTTTTAAATACAGTCGTATTGCAGTCGTGGTCGTGTACAGTATTCTGAAATTCTATAACGTTTCTTTCCATTTTCATTATAGGAAAACTGAATGGGGGGGGGGGGGAGTAAAGAAAATGCTGCAATTTTTAGTCAAAAATTTTGACAGAAAATGCTGCAATTTTCAGTCAAAAATTTTACACATTATTAGTATAATTTAAATTTGAATTTATACTAAACTCATGAGGAGATTGGGTAAAAAAGTTTTTTTTTTTAGGAAATTTACTGAACGTATGTTATTTATTGAAGCATTCGAATTAATGATGAATACTGTCATTTTGATTATAATTTAAACTAACATCCTTTTGAATCATCATTATAAGCAGAGACGTAGCAAAGGTATTATGCGCCCTGGGAAAATTATGTAATTCACAACCCTCCCCCTTTTTCAAATATAAAAAAATCTCATAAAGGTTAGGAAATTAATTTAATTTAATTTCTATTAAATTAATTTTAATAGAAAAAAGGGCTGATATTCAATAAAATCTGTAAAAATTATATGTATTTACTTCTAAAAGTCTTTTTCAAATATTTATCATTAAAATAAATATATTTAAACCTAGTTTTTTCGCCCCTCTTACAATCAGTCTGACGCCTGTGGCGTCTCTATACTGCCTTGTCCCCGCTCATTTCAACCTTATCAAAGCAAAACTTTACCCATAAAATTGATATAACACAAAAATAAGTCCATCACACAAATAACGACACAGTTAACTTCAACTCCCCATACAACACACAGCCTCGCGTCAACTCTTCGACATCATTAACGAGATGCAAGTAGCGAACCTCGTTCCCAACTATCAACCGGAGACACGACGCATTTCGCATTAGATTTGCATACATAAAGTTGCACCGAACCGTATGAATATGCAAAGCGACACCGCCGTTGAAACTTCCAAGACATAATCAAAACGAGACGTATTGCTGACGCGTCGTCGAGCTTCCGAACTGGCGCGAATGCCTCTTTGTGCTTTCCATATAGTCGCAGATCCGTGGCTAGAATCTCTTCAGCGATAAAATAAGGATTCGACAGTAAAAACACGACGGGATACAAAGTTGTTTCGTGGGCAGAAACTGGAGGAAATCTTCGAGGGACGCCGCAACGAAGAGAGGTTGAAGCGCTGAAAGGCGGCCTCGTAAAGTGTAACGTTGACCCCGAAAAGAATTGCGTTACAATGTTAACAAAAAGCTTTTCTCTCGAGCCGATCGACAACGAAATGTTGTGATAATAGCTTTCCACGACAACAACAACAATGACGCTCTACGAGTCCCTT
Organism: Hydropsyche betteni; assembly: GCA_028571205.2. Lineage (NCBI taxonomy): Eukaryota > Metazoa > Arthropoda > Insecta > Trichoptera > Hydropsychidae > Hydropsyche > Hydropsyche betteni. Next base: position 2,165,324 of record JAOXNN020000036.1, on the reverse strand, counting down.
TTTTCCTCTTTGGGCGCGGTCACAAAATAAACAGTCCCGCGTCAAACGTAAATATACAGGCTCTATTTTTTCGGATCGGTTTTTTAGAACTCAATTTCGATTAACGAATCCCTTCGGAGATAAAGGAGACCGCTACAATGAAAATAATGTAGATGAACATGTAATGAATGATGATGAAGATGAATAATGTAATGAAGATGTAGATGATGATGTAGATGATTATATATTGTTGTGGAGATAAATTTAGTTACGTATTTGCAGGCTTGTTATGTTTTGAATAAAATAAGCTAGTAAAATTTTTAATCAACATATGGAGACTCGTAAAACTAGTGCAAATTTTCATATGCATTTTCCACACGTTGCACAAAAAAATAATAAAAGCATGAAAAATTCATGCTTTGTTTTAGTGTAAAAAGTAGTTCAAAGTATTACATTACTAACGAAGTAATGTAATTTAAAAAATCGTGCTATTATATTATATTTAACTAATATGTAAATTGAAGAATATAAAAAAACCGCAAACAAAGAACACACGCAAACATCGAAACAAAGATTTTTTTTAATGAAAAAACAAATTTTTAATTAATACCATGTACAAAACAAAAACTACAATAAAAAAGAACAATTCATTAAACGAAAACCAAATTTTTTCAATAGCAACATCCGGAACACAAGATCAAAAACGTCAAACGAATCAAACATCACATCGCCCTTATCCTAATAAAAAAAGGTACAATCTCGACGAAATTTCACCGTCATTATGACAAGATAAAATTCCATCTTCCCCGACGAAAGTAGCCCATTTTTTCCCAACAGGGATCATAATTGGGCGTGAAAAGGAGAAGGGCGTGGGCGGGATAATGCACCGCGTCGTCGCGCTTCACGGTGGGCGGCCATGATCGAGCCCGTGTATATTGAATTAATCGAGTCGACCCGACGCAAGGATGTCTTTCTCTCTTTTCGTCCTGGACTTAATTGGACATAGAAATTCAATTTTATCCTCGGCTACTATAGGTGTTGTGTAGGGAGTGGGCTTTGTGAAAAAATCGCGATACCGTTTGATGTACAGCCTGCGGAAATCTTGGGAGTTTCGTTTGTAAGTATAGATGGTTTTTCTTTTGTTCGATGAAATATTCAGAGTTGTACTTGTTTGTTGTTTAATTAGTTGTTAGTACTGTTAGCTGGGTAAGCGATTAATCAATTGTACAGTAAATAGAAATGGATTGGTATCCGTTAACTTTTTCTTTCAAAGTCACAAACAAGCGACATATAAATTAACCGATCGTGCACACAACTTCGAAAAAATAAGATTAAATACAAAAAAAAAATACTTCACCGTAACATTTTCAGTTGAGAATCGACCATACGCCCACATCGAATAACCCTGTTTCCGATTTTCGAACAAAAACCGTTCACGTATTTCTTCGTACACGTCGTCCGAGAACCGAGAACCGAAATCCCCTTGATCCCGTTTACGTTTGTCCGATTCCGAGGCTATAATTCAAATCGACGACAACCTTTGTTTTGTTCGGAGCCTTAATCTATATAGATTCAAATCCCCTGTCGGCGAAAAAAGCTCTTGAAAGCTTTTTACGGGCGTCGTCAACCCTTTAGCTGGCCATCAAAATTAGGCAATTAACCCGTGTATACTTCGCCAGTAACGACGACTTCTTCGACGACCCGGAGCAGATTCCGGGCGCTAATTATCGTTAACGTCGCGTCAAATTATGAGAAGGACTTCAACTTCGGAGTTCGCTTTCTGTGTCTCGTGATGACACTTTACGACGCAATCTGCCCTTTTATAGGTCGACTTTATTGCTGGGGCGTCCTTTCCGCATTTAGCGGGTTAATGTGCGCGTAATGATTGCCGATTCTATAACTCGACATTATTCGAGGTAATTACCGCGCGAAAGTGTCTCGAAAGCGCCACGCGACTTACCGATTCCGTTCGGCGAAAATTCAATTATATTTGCATTTGAATGTGTCCGAAGAAATGCGATAAATTCTTTTTATATTTTCATTTTGGAAAAAAAATGAGCTTTCGGGAGGAAAGAGGGTACAATTAATGAAAATAAATTGAGTCGTTTCGAGGGGCATTGCGAAATGAGACCGCCCGAATATAACGAATCACACTCGAATGGATTTGAAAATGTACCTTGTGCCCTAGCGTAATATTTGCACAAACTATATGTTATATAATATTAGTGAGAAATATATTTTTTTTTATTGCAAAAAAGACACATATAATTTTTGTATTAAAAAGAAACTCTGAATATATTACGTAATAAATTGAGTGCCAACTTATTAAAATATCCAAAAAGGTACAAATTTTCAGTATCATCACATCAATTCAGACATGTTACGAAACTTTTAATTCACCTCAAACGATCAAACGATTAAAATGAACATTAATCAAAGCGAGTTTGGATATATTTATCCGCGACCGACATCCTGTTGCGCGATACAATATATTATATAATAGAGATTCGCAGAAACACGTACAAATTTTATACGCATTCAGAACCACAATTTGACGTAAAATAATATTTCGTATCCATTTTAAAAGCATCTCGCGTTAATTAGCCGCGTGCGTTATTCCGTGAGAGCAATTCTCTCGAACTGACGAACAATTTTCCACGGTCCCTTTCTCGATCGTTCGAGTGTGAAATAAATATGAGCGGAGCACGTTAAAAACACAAATTGTCTTCGCCGAAATTATCAACCGACCCATGAACTTTCCCAAGATAAATATCGAACGCTTCGACTGCGTTTTAATTCAGGACGAAGGCAAATATCGGCGGCGAGAGTCGTTCAATAGAGCGCAAAGAAAGTAAACATAGGATATCCCTCCATAGGAGTTAAACAATGGAATTGAACGTTTGACAAGGAAGGAGGTTATTCAAGAGCAAGCGAATCGTTATCTACATATCTCCGTTTGCTCCTTAGATTTCGAACTATTCCTGAACCACCCTCAAAACGCCATACCTATCATTCACCATCTCATTCAAAAGATCCCTTATAAAAGCGACATATTTAATTAAAACATCGAAAATCTCTACATTATCGCGATCCATTACGTCCGAAGGGCAATAACGCGAAACATCCGAATCGGAAAAGTCTTAAACGCACACTCAATCGACACGAATCACAAAAGTTACCGATCGAATTAAATCGAATTGCCTCTTCGCCTCACTTTGGCAATTCCGCCATAGAACAAAGTAGCCCGGTGTCCCCGCGGGTCGGAAACGGTGGCTTCGCCGCCCAAGTTCGAACTTAAAGTTAAATTAGGCAGGAGTGAGTGTAAATAGAAGCACATTGTCTAAAAAGGACGGGTCTGGATTTAAGTTATGCGCGAAAGTTTAAATCGGGTCTATTCGGAGGCAGGGATGGTCGTTTGCAACAGTACGCGGAATTTGAACGCGCGCTTTTCCTTTTTTTCGGTCTATGAAAGTAAATCAAGTTTCCTTTTATGGCGTTTGTTTGATTAAATCGAGGGATTTTAAAGTTTCATACGGGAAATTTTCGTCGGCGAAGCCTTTTTGTTTCCGAGGGTTTTTGCGCGAACGGCGATTTTCAAAACGTGTCACAATATAATTAGAACAAAAGAAATTTAAAGCTTTTGATCAAAATTTCCATACTTCCGAAGCTATTCTGCACTTTAAATTTTCCATTATCGATAAAAGTTCAATACGCTGAAAATCTCTAGATTACATATACGAACTTTCCTGTATTCTTTTACTACTGAGAATACGTAAAAAGCGTCGCTCGTATAAAAAGCACGAAAATACCCCGATATTTTTACGACACGCCAACAAATTCATATATAGGCAACCATAACATATTCCGACGACCCTCCACATAAACACAAAGCAACAAAGCAACAAAATGACAACGGCCATCATTCGAACAAATCATCCGTCGCGGAATCGTTTCGCCAGAGCCGAAACGCCATCACGACCACGCGCGCGCGAAAATCCGCCATTTTGCCCGACTCCGGCAAATATTGGACGAGACCGAACGACACGGGACATCATCCGGACAGATTGCCAGATTAAAGAGTGGTTTCCATCCGAGGGTAAGGCTGGAAAGTTTCTGGGGCGTGATCGCGGGTTCCGCCGAGCGGAAAACAAAGGTTAATCGGAACGTTAAGCGTGCGATTCGACGCTAATTACACGCTTAGCGAATAACGCCGTGGAAATTCTATGGAAAATAAAACGCGATTTTCGGAGTAATCTTAATACGGGAGACGTGAGCCCAAAGCCGGTTCGGATTTTGGATTTTCGATGTAGACTCTTTCAAAAGACGTATTCGTGTTATATAGTATTGATTGACTGAAGCCTTATATGGCGGGATCGACTGGTGAGCTTAACTTTGTATGCGATATATTATATGCTGTCGGAAATGATAAGTCCATTCGTAGAGTATTTGTTTGGATGCTAATGAATTGGTAATTATTCGTAGCATCACAAATTTGTTCGCGTGAATTGCGTTTGTTTATACTCAATTAAATTTTGATTGGTTTCCAGAGTGTTGTTTTTGATGTTGATTTTATTTCGTCATTTTATAAAATCTATTTTTTATTTGAAAAATCCAATTATTTATTATTTTGATCGTAAAGTAAAATTTGCAAATATTACTCGATTTCGTCATAAATGAGTCTTGAGTTTTCGATTTAAAATACGAAAAAGGTTACAGATTATTCAATAAGGGCATAAAACACATTTATAGATATAATGTCCGTATCAAATTTTTACGCGACACTTTATAGAAAAGCAATAAAACGGATCATAAATTTCCGCTATACAGGTAAAAGCCATTTTATAGGAATGTAATAGGCATTCAACATAATATAAGAACCGTAATAAAAAAATATAATAAAACAGGAAAAGTACAAAATGTACGGATATACCTATTACAGAGCAATACTGCGTCGTATTCTCGCTACGTAGCCGCGGTGAAATAAAAAAAAACCTTCGACTAAATCACATAAAAGAATTACGAATTAAACATGATTAATTTCTCCTCCTCGACTCGATTATATTTTACTTTGTAGGCTTTTAATTTCGTTTTCCGTCCGGAAAACGGTTCCAAGTGTGAGATTAATTAAGCGCTTTTAAAACGAGACCCTATCCCTAGACGGACACGAAGCCCCGCAGATACTTTTATATCGAATTAGAAATAACATAAAAAAGTTCAAAAGCGCTGAAAACATGAAAAAAAGCAAAACGAATTACACGATTCGGAATAATTGAACTTTTTCTGTTCTTCATCAATTTTATTTTCGTTTCGACGCAAAGCGTGCCCGGCCGAGGACGAGCCTCTTCCTTTCCTCCGAGGGGATGATTTATGGACGTTCGGCGTTTTAATACAGTTATTCGAAAGCCCGAGGAGATAATGAATGGAAGAGACCGTTCTTCGAGAACAGGGTTTGGTGCTTTTAATTTATGCGTTCGGAATCCGCGAGCGCGAGAAGAACGGAAAAGGCGACGAGCACTTATCTCGCCACCATTTATCTTTATTCAAATTAAAGCACAACTGTGCCTCACTTTTGTATCGCCGAAAAAGAATCTGCGAAAAAATAAACAACTTTAAACTTAAAAGCCTGCGAGGTGCGACCTTATGGAGCTTTCACGGTTTTTTCACGCGCGCGATTCGCTAAAGAAGAAAATGAGGAAAAATTGTACGTAGAACGTTTGCGGAGTCGAACGTGTGAAAGAAGATTTATGATGTCGCATGAGAGACTGTTTTATGTCGGGAATCGCCGGATGGTGGTAAATTATGAATCGACATGATATACTTTGGAATATATATACTTCATCGTGGTTGAAAATGATCGATTAGGTTGTATGCGGCGTTTTAGATGACAAAGGTGAGGCTACCAACGTTTTATTATGAAAAAATATATGAAATTCAGCGTTGCGTAGCTATATTATAAATTGAAAATTCAGAATGATAAATCATTATGTGCATGATAGAATAATATATTATTCGCGTATTGTGAAGATCGTGAAAATTTATTCTGGATTGTCATACTTTTCATTGACAACGAGTTATAAATTACTTTCGTTTATGTAATATTCATTATAATTATTGCTTGAATGAGACAAATATTAAAATATGATGACAAATTACATCGTGTGGTTTTTGAACAAAATAAAACTTACTTGTTGCTCGGGACGAGGGTTCTTTTTTGATTTATTTATGCAGCAGGCTCCTTCTGAAAAACAAAAATTAAATTAAATAAATATTTCATACATATATTATGTACTTACAATAAACAAGATTAATGCGCTATTCAACTGCAAACTTTTGATAATAGTTATGTTCATTTTAACGACAACAATACATACTTAATTATATTTCATTAAAATTAAAATTAAATAGCACACAATGGTACTTCGTTAGATACATTGCAAAAAACGGACACCAAACGGAAACTCCATGTTGTGAACTCAATAAACTCGAATTGAGTTTGAATCAAAAAACTAATTAAACAACGAATATACGTATCTGTCGCATCCAAATTAATTAGGAAATGTGAAAATCAATTCAAATTTGACTAATAAACCCTCTATTGCTGAAATTTAGTTTTCCATAAAAAAAAATAAAAAGTACGCATTATTTATTTTCAATATATAAAATGCTTTCGGAATTTGTTTTTATTTATATTTTTCCGTCTGGAGGAGAAAACTAAAAAGTTTAGTGAAACATGAACATTATGTGAAAGACAGGAATGAATGGAAGTTGCGAAGTCGCAAAGAGATACTTCAAAATAACGAGATATTCGTCTGGTAGACGAACCTTAATAAAAATTCGCACTGGGACTTTCGTTTATAGTAAACATTGAACTGAAATTTCGAAAAGACGAGTTTGTATTATTTTCGATTGGTCCGACGCTGCTTCTGAACAATTTTGCTCAAGATTTTTTTTACGAGACAGTGAGCTCTCGAGACATTCGAAAGTATAAAATTGTCTCATTTATTTATTTTTCAGAATTTATTGTAAATTTTAAAGAAATCACATTGCATAAAGAAATATTAAAATAAATTTCAAGAAATATTTTTGTACCCTAATGAGTTTTTTTTCAAATTCAAGCAAAGCTTAAACCCTTTCATTATTCAAACAAAAATATACGATACAATCGAATAAATTTCTAAAGAATCATGCAAATCATCTCATCGCATTTGATATTTACGTCCAGTCCTTAGTTTAATGCACCCCATAAAATTTTCATTCCACTACCTTATACATATTTTATATCAACATCAAACATAAATATCTGTATCGTATTTTAGCTTGACCTTATAAATCGAAGGGTGCCCGTATACGAACTTGTTACGAACACAGCTCGTAAATCTCGGCACGCTTTAAATAATAACGGCTCCAGGGGCTGGATACGGGAATGTAAGGATATGGGGTTCAAAGCTCGATTGTTCAGATTGGACAAGACGAGTTCATAGAGAAATCTCTTGTTACGAAGGTTTAGCACCTGGTCTCTGGTAATTTTTCATTTTGACGGCTATGATTCGTATCGTTCAAGAACGGCAGATGGGAGGATGAGGAGAAACCCGAAGTTATGGCGATCATGAGGTATAAAAGGTTATTGTGATTGGGTTAGATAATTTTTGACTATTAAAGATGTATGAAGTTTGTATGTTGTTTTTTTTGGGAGACGTTTTCAAACATGGTTGCTGTGAAAACAATTCAATTCCCTTGAACTCGTATCTATTTGTGTACAGTAATTTCTTCAGTCAAGTTAGTGATGTTTTGCTTAAGTTTAATTGTTTATATAAAAAAACTGGTAATTCTGAATTTTAGGTATATAAATTATTTATCGACAAAATTGTTAAGTAATTTGGTAGGTTTTAATATATTATTAAAATTAAAATTAAATTCTCAATGTATTTCACGCATAGTTCACGTATTATCAGTCCACAAATTAGATATTTTTTAACGAATTTCACACATAATTTGTACTTGTACATGTTTTAGGGAGGTTGTATTTGTCAGTTTTTTACCAATCATTTTCTTTTAGATTGTATAAATTTGTACATGCTAACTGATCGGATGGCGAAAAGTGCTACTGTACAATATATAAACCTGAAACTCGTTACGATGTGGTTAGATATCAATAATATTATATAACCTCCAAACTACGCACAAAATTCGTGAAAAAAAAATTATAAATTACAAATACATAAAGTACGAGTGAAATATGTTAATATTCTCAATTTAAGCACTTATAATTTAATGTATTTTCAAAGTTTCTACACATTCGTAAATACTAATCATCAATAGTTTCGTTTGATAAAAACGTATAAAACCGAAAATTTCTTACAAAGCAACTTTTTATATACAAATTAAAACTTTTCAACTAAAATTTTTAAACATCACACAAAGCTCATAAAAACACA
>JAOXNN020000036.1:2139570-2156810 GCA_028571205.2 Hydropsyche betteni | reverse complement strand
GTTGATATTATTCATGCAGCATCGGAGCGTATTCCTCGTTCCATCTCCATGTTTGTACACCGGCGATAAATAATGCGCGGGCCGCATTCAGTTAGCGGTCCGCCCCAGATGCGCCGAGGACTCGGGCTTACGTGTAATTTCGTCAATTTATAACCCCTGCCGTGGGGGTATGAAAGGGTTATAGGAGGGTGGGAAAGTGGGCGGCGAGGGGGGTTAAAGTGGGCGGTGGGGGGTTTAAAATGGGCGGGTCGGAGGTCGTTGCAGGCGACCTAGACGGACACAGGTTGAAATCGATACGTGTTAAGAAAGTTTATTGTGCTTCGATTTCATTTTTTTTTTATAAATCGTTTAAAATTATATTATAGGGGACAGTTATTATTATCGTATTTATAAAATGAAATTGCATTTTTCCAGAGTATTTAATAAAATAAGAGTGCATTTAAAAACAATGTGTGCATTTTTCACGAGTATTGAAATGTGAGCAATCAAAAAATTACTTTGATCATCGAAAAAAATATACGTACTTTAAAAAGAATAAAACGTGTATTAGAATAAAGGATTGAAAATACTGTAAATGTGAATAGGGTGAAAGACCAACCGCGACATTATTATTCATAACTTTCATAATATAATTAAAGTATTAAAACGTGATTAAAATTAAAATTTTAACATAACGAAATGTTAACAGTTGTATTGTATTGTCTATGGAAATTTTTTTACTTCGGTGACGTTGTCACCTCTCGATTATTTCAATGATTAAACCTGTTTTTTTGTTGAACTTTTCATATTTTTTAATACTTACATTATAAAGCCAAAAAAATTTTATCATTGCATACTACAAATAAAATGATGCACGTTACAAAATTCTTTAATGAACATCGTATATTATTCTAATGCACAAATAATTTGTTTTATGGCAAAATATATACTTTTTAAATTCACAGTTAAAACGCGCCCATATAAATAATCTGTGCGAAAAAGAAACGAATAATATTTGCACGAAGTTTTCTTGGGGGAAAATCTCGAAAGTTCCCAACGCGAAAACGATCGAACCGAAACAATTTTAAGCGCGGTCTTTCACGATTTTTCACAGGCTGCGAAGGCTCGACTACATTATTCCGTTAAGTTTTTCCACTTTTCCCCCTTTTTTCTCGTATAATATATCTCCCGGTTTGCACGCTTGATAGAATAAAATATCGTTTGTACACCGAGCCGAGCACGCGTGCGCGCACGTGTGATTGAAACATATCGTATTAAAACGGACGCGATATTAATAATTTATCAGACCGCGAATACTCAAATAACACAGGGACGTTTCTGAAATCACTATTCATCCGAAATCTTGAAAAAAGTTCGATCTATTCCAGAATATTTTATATATAAAAATTTGTACCGACACGCAAAAAATTTCGGCGATTTTTCCATATTAAAAGCATGAATAACGTACAACGTCATAAATATCGAAACACACGTCCGCCTTGCGCCGATCGAATAAACTACTTCAGGAACACTCTGTACACACAAAAAGGGAGAGTGCGTTTTTTTCGCGCGATTTTCCGGCTGTTTTGTTCCACGATTTTTTCCGATGTTCCGCTTCTTTCGACACGTTTTTCGCAAAGGTTCAAAAAAGCGATCCGCCCCCCGAGTTTACGATACATTTAAAAATATTTATTCCCGCGGATATAAATCAGCGGCCAACAATGAGGCCGCAATTTAATACATTTGTCAATGTCGCCGACTCGGCTGGATTGCCTTCATACCGCTGACGCGTACATGAATAATTTACCGAAAACCGAAAATGGATTTAAATATTTTCGTGTTTTGCATTCCGGGATGCAAATGACCGTCCCGCCGGCAATATGATAGATAACACCTTTTTCCATTTCCGCGGAAAATCCTGCATGTATTTTCGCAATTCGCAAGCACGTCAAAGTGTTACATATTAAAACGCGTTTTTCATATTTTGACGTGCGGAAAATGAACGAAAAACTGTCTCAATAATATGATATTATAGTATACTTTTTATGTTAGTCATGAATATGAAATTGCTTCAAAATTTATCATTCAAATTTTAAGCGAAATGCTTATTCCGTCTCTGAAAATAGAATTTTATTTCTGTTCGACGTACTTTTTATTTTCAATGAAGATTATTAATCTTTTTTTATCTGAAAAAGCTGTGATGTATATATTATTTATAAACATTGAAAGTCATTAAAAATTAATTGGACTTAATTTCTGAGTATTTTGGCAAAATTGCGCCTTCAATATATTCAAAAAGTATCGAACTCGATAAAATTATATTCAATTGATTTATTAATAAATTTTATGACGAAATATTTTTAAGAGAATAATTTATACGCGCATTTTTTTAAATTAGAATGAATATAAATAAATGTAGGTAAGAACGCAAACACAGACAGAGCAAAATACCAACCGCACGACCATCATTTATAACTTTCATAATAGAATATAATAGATTTTTTTTAAATTGATTAAAATTAAATTAAAACTTTAACAAAAGGAAACGTTAAAAGTTGACAGTTGTATTGTATTTGTTTATTGCCTATAGAGGAAGACTTAACTCTTGCGTCTTTACTATCTCTCGATCTTTTAATACATAAACTATTCATTCCATAACACATTTCAAATTTTTTAATGCTCACTCTATAATGATTTTTTTTATTGCGCACTACAGTTAAAATAACGCTCAATGCATTTATAATTATATTGTATATTATTTCAATGCACAAATAATTCGTTTTAAAGCACAATCTATATTTTTTAATGCATATTTAAATCACACCTTTTTAAAATCTCAACCCAACAAATATTTTTTTTAAATTGAAACCCAAAATACCACATAAAAAAAACCTAGAATTTTTTCCACAAAATTTCATCAACATTACAGTTTTTCCATCACCATCGAACCTGAAATCTGTATCTGCGTTGATGCGATACACTCATCAATCATTCCGTTTCCGTTTCATCTCATTTCCACTCTCATCTCACTTAAGGCCCATCCTACACAACACATACGATACATAATAAATAAACGAACAAACAATCTTAAGACGCGCGCTAATTTTTTCAGCGTCGATTCGTCTTTCATGATTTTTTCCATCCCCGAATACTCCGAACGGCACATACCCGGAGGGGGTCTTAGGTCTCGTCTCGGGTATCTCTTAATCACACTAATAACAATAAAACCTTTTATGCGGCCCTTTTACGAGAACGGAGAGTGGCTGGATAGTGGCGTATATTCGTTGTCGGTCGAGTGAAATTAGTGTTCGGGAAATTTGCTTCCCGCGGCTGCATTAGAACCGCGAATGGGTGAATAAAAGTCGAGAATGGCTTCTTTGTATTATGTGTTCTTGTAAGGATTGAAAATTATTAAAGGTTGGATATTCGCTTGGGCTTTGTATAACACGGTTTTAGAATTTAAAAAAAAACAAATTTGTATTTTAACATGAATAAAAATGCATTGTAAGCGCGTAAATTATTTTTTAACGATTTTGTAATTCGGAAGTTATATTAATCAATTTTTTACCATATCTTAATGGGTTTTAGGTATACATGTTGTTCAGTTGTTGCCATCCAAACTGTTGGTGTGTGCAAATTTAAACGATCTAAAGGAAAATTATTTGTAAAAAATATCAAACATAACATCTTCACAATACGCATGCATAAAAACTTTAAACCTCTTATAATACGGATTTATATTACACAAGGGTATTTATTTTGTATTTAAATATTCTCAGAATTTAATAATGGCTGTTTGAAAATTTATAATAGTTCATTATCGTCGACTTAATGCTTCACAGAAACCTTTTAACTGATACACATTAATAATAAGATTTAAAATATACTTCGAAATGGATTTATATAAAATGAGATTAAAAATCAAATTTAAATCTAAAAAGCTTTCTTGTAAATAAAAAAAATATTAACAATATGAAAAGACTTTTAGTGGAAAGCCTGCGCTTCGATAAATATAAAATACATTTTTTTCCCCTCTAAAATAATATATATTTTCATTTCAGGAATTCAGATACTTATGCCAGTTCATGTTTGTGCAAATAAAAGCATCGAAGCGTTCCGATTCGTTTTGATAACATCATGAATGGCCCGTTTTTCTCCATGTATAAAAATAAACTGGAAACAAGCTGAAAACATTGTTGTACAAATTCCGCGCTGACTCTGCGGATTTTATTAATTAAAATTTAATTTAATTTCCAACGCGCAGCTCAGAGTACTTTTTAGTGTTTACGTGCGCTCGTACGTACCCTGAAAGGAACTCGTCAAACATTTCTCTGGCAAACATTCCGACTTTGACGAAATGGATAAAACGAATACGAAAAAACGCGACATTATCTTTTCATCGAAGTCTGACGGCTGATTGGTTTCGCCGTAAAGCCTTTCTCCCTAATCTTTTCACAAACTACCGAAAAACGGGTCGTTATTCGGGTCCGTCGTTTCAGCGCTGCACTTTTACGAGCTTTCGAAACCTTTCAGACGGTTTAGCCGCGAAGCTATAAGGGTCGACGTGATACTGAAGCTTATTCCATCGTGAATTAAGTATATAATATTATATATTGTTTTTGTTTACGTATGAGCAAATTCGTTTTAATTTGAGGTAAATGAAAACAAAAGATTTGTTTACGAGAGCGTGTTAAGATCAAGCGTCGATACGATTCAGTGAATTATAATAAACATCTCGGATTACTCTAGCAATAATTAGCGACGCTTCGTATTGGATACTTCCATGCATTAATTCTCCGAATTGAAATTTATACAAGCGTAAATAATCAAATATTTTCAATTCAACTTGAATAAATAAACATATATTCTTCATAACATTTGAGTATTGATATAATAATTTTGAATGTATGTCAATATTATTCGAACACACAAAATAGAAAATTAAGTAAAAAAGCTTTCATCAAAACAAAAAAGCTATTAATTTGAATATATAAACCCGTGCATCACAAACAACCTTCAAAAACATACATGACAAAACAATTCAAACTAACTCATCGACATTTTAAACAGTATAAAACTTGATTATAACCACGCATTGAAAATTTCATCAACTACCACTAATGAAAATACCATTACTAAAACAGCCTTCAATATTAAACCAAAATAGACGCTTTAAAAGCATACTCCTTTTATCGCGAAAACCACTTTTGAGTTTCCACAATTAACCGCTTTCACCGTTATCGAATGAAAATTAACGATTCCCGGTGTGGTAGGGGCTGAAAAGCGCACCCCAGTCGCGGCTGAAAGTCACTCGAAATCGATAACACTCGACTGAAGCTTTGGCCGTAGTACCACGAGGATATTCGAAACGTATCCAGCTAAAACGCGATGCTGAAATACTTATTACAGATATATTATTTGATATTACGTAAGAGGCACAAAGCTGTGTCTCCGTTGCGGTCAGTTAGTCTTTCATCTTTTCCATTTTCAGCCTTCGGGCTACATACATTATGCAACGTAAAAATGACTCCCTCGAGATGGCGGAAGCTCGCTACTCTCATCATAAAAATTTGAGTTCATATTTTTTACCGTAACGTTAAAAAAATGTAATTTATGTATGAAACGCGCAAAGGACGCATCGCATTCGGAGCGTCAGAAAAAATAAACAAAATCGAGAACGTTACAGCGAGAATATACTAATGTTTCATGAGATGTGTATTCTTATTCAGATGTTTTTAAAATGTATAAATGAAGTTGATTTTGAAATTTTTTCGTTGATTTATAATATTATCACAATGTCTAGACGTTCAAAACAAAAAAGCCTTTTCCATTACATTAAAAGCTTAGGTGCTTTTATGAAACTGAATATTAAAATTATTCAAAAGTCTCAAACCAACAATTAATATATCCATCTAATAAACTGTACCAATATAACTTAGGTTCTTCAATTGTCTGAAAATAATCTAGCCATAAAATATCAACTTTAATCTCTCATTCACTTTAGATTTCAATTTAGAAGATGGTTTTCGAATATATCTGATAAATTTTTCATCATACCAATGCTAGAAAAACGTTTCAACTGATCCCGAAGGAATGCGTCCCACACTTTGAAAATCTCAGCGATATATTCACGTATTACACATCGCATGAGCGGAATACGAATCGAAATCTTAGAAAAATATCGTCGATTTGTCTTCGTTATTTTATAGTGTGCATTCATTACTCGGGACTCGCATGTTATCCTACCCCCGGGAACTATTGCTGGCAGTTTTTTTTCTTGAAAATCTAACCGATTCTTTTCATTATTTGCTCCATCAGCATTCATTACGTTCGGCTACCGTAGTTTGTTGCGTCGAAATTGAAAAAGTCCAAATCGTTTCGGAGAGCTTTAGCAAAAACGAACTCGACGTTGAAACTACTCAAATATGCAAATTTCATTGTTTGTAAAGATTGAATTTTCCTTTCGATTTCGACAAAATTTCAATGTCGTCTTTTGGTTCAAACTCCGCATAAACTACAGGACGCTCCGATTCGCGAAAACGTAAACATACTTTTTAAAGTGCAATAGAATAAATAAAAGTTCAACCAACGCTCCTAATAAATGTAGGAAATATCAGAGGAAACTTTTTTATGGCATAGTTTTCATGAAATCGACAACTGGACATTGCCAAGAAAGATATAATAATTTTGAAAACTTTTTGAATAATACCTACACATAAAAAATTTGTAAATATAATTTGATAAAACGAAGATATTATAGATAAAATATATTTTAAACGAAAATAATATACATTTGTCCCTCGTATAACACGGTTTTATATATAATATAATAAAATGACTTTGATATAACACGGATAATGGATTATGACTTATTTTTGTACAACACGTTTTATATAATATAAAACTATTGAAAAAACAATTAAAAATGAATTAGGTAATGCTTTACTTAGGTACATAAAATGTTTATTGACAAATTTGAATTTTAACATAAATAAAAATGTATTAAAAGTACTTAAATTGAGCTTCATAACGAATTTCACGCGTAATTCATGCATTATAAATGCGTTAATTATTTTTTTCGAATTTCGCGTGAATTTTGAATGTTATATTTATCAATTTTTAATCATATCTTAACGATTTTCGGGTTAACAGATTACCCAGTAGTATTTTTGCCATCCGAACTGTCAGCATGTGTAAATTTGGACGATCAAAGGGAAAATTATTTGTAGAAACAATCAAACATAACCTTCTCACAACACACACGTAAAAAAATACAAGAAAATCCTTAAGAAACCCAATTTGCGGACTTATAATACATAAATTACGCTTAAAACATATTAAGAAATTTAATTTAAGCATCTATACTATAATGCGTTTTTTCTAAATACGCAAATGTATATTTTCTGTAATATTTATTAAAAAAAGGACATTCACAAAAATTGATTTGAACGAAAACCTTGATTTTATACGAATTTCAAACCTCATATAGCACGGATTTGTATTACATGACGTTTTTGTAGAACTATATAACCGTACGAAGCCCAAGTGTAATTGACAAGTCATATTTCGATCTTAATTTCAAATTGAACCAATTCTAGTATGAAAATCTAATATCGATATTAATTACTTTGATCAAAACTCGAACCGAGATCAAATAAATCTATTTGCAAGCAATTTCCCTAATCATTCGCCTCTACCCTCAAATTCAATAAAGACAACAATAATCAAAATCTCCACACAACCAACTCGACCAAATGAAGGGAGGACTCCCACGCACGATTATTCAACTATTCCCCGAAAATTTTTCCACACCCGCGAACATCACACTTCCAACACTCACCACACAAAAGATACCATGGATATTTGTCACACGAGAGATAGATATCTGGATTTATGCGAGCGCGACCTGATAAATGGCGGCCGAAAATGTATGCGAGAGTATCCATGCGCACTCACCGGGAAAGCTTTGATAAATTCATTCACCCCGAGACGCGGATGGGCTCTTTCCATGGTGAATTTTCCGCGGAAAAATCGCATCGTTTACCATAAATTTTCTTCGTGGAGTGGTTTTTCGTCAGTCGTCCGGCTGGTCACGTATAGCACATTAAAATCGCTTTGTGTCTTAGGGTCGTGTCTCGGGCCATTCTCACGCCTTTCGCTCGTGCTTGGTGAGGAGGCTTTCTCGTTTTCGGAATTATCGACATCTGCTGAAATTTTTGTCGTGTTTGGTGTGTGGAAAAATTCCGTTCGTTTTGCGTTTGAGTGTCGTGGAAATTTTATGATATGTGTTGGTGTCGATTATGCCTTTATCCGATAGAGCCAAAAGACATAAATATAATAATCGTTATTAAAAACGATATTTATATCGTCATAAATTTAGATTTGAAATACTGTTCTCTATCATATTATATTTCTATATAAATAAACTGATGTATTTTCAAATTAATGGCGCTTCTAAATTGGCTTCTTTTAGAAAGTTTTTTAATACTTGCTTATAAAATGAAATAAGGTTGGAGCTTAACAAAATTTCTGGGTTATTCTTACGTTATAGAAAGAAAATTTCTTAGGATAATACTAAGAAGAGTTTCTAATTGAAGGTCAACATTCGAAACCATCTTTATGACTCGTCTGTTTACATTTGTACAGAAGATATTCATTATATTTTTAATATAAAATAAATATTAGTTTTTATACATTAAAGAAAAAATACCTTTTTCATGCTGTATTTTATTTTGAATATATAATAGATTTCCTCCTAAAATTTTTTATTTCATCAAATAATATGATTCATAGAAAGCAAATTTCAATAAACCACAATACTATTCAATTTATATTTATGTATTATATATCGACTTGTAATAACGTAACAGTGTCTAGAGGACGCCATTTGGAAAAACGCAGACAAAAACTAAATGAAAATAACGTTCAATCATTTTAAGCAAACACGACATCAATAGAACCGGAATCCCTACGGGCGTTCCGATAAAAACGTCATTATTTCACTGAAATAAAAAGCGAAGACAAAGACGCCCTCCCTTAATAAAATATCGAAAGGAAATTCAATATGCAATGATGAAGAGGACGAATTTTAAAAAATTCCATCCCTTTTTGTTTCACTCATCAGCCTGGCGTGCTTTGTAACATCTGGGCCAGATAATTTGTCGGCGCCAAAATAAAATAACGAAAGCTCAGCTCCAAGGCAAGCTTTGCGGTTTTTCCCTTTCGAGTCTTTGGGAGAAATGTGTTAAAAAAAGGTATATAGCGGCGAGGAAAATTTCCTCAGCCGAGGGTCGCTGGTCCATTTCTCCGGGAAAGTCATAAAAAATCTCCTCACTTTTAAGATTGACTATTTACAAAACCTGTGACCTGTCGCCGTCACCTACACAGCACTCCTCCGAGATGCTTCCACGTAATAAAAAGGATGCCGAGGGAAAACATTAAAAGTAAATGGAAGAGATATCACAACTTGGGCTACGGAATTGTCGACATAAACTTATAATTGAAATTTGATACCGGAATGGCTTTATTTAAATTTTATTCGTGAATATTAAAATAAAAGTTATTGTTGATGAATTGAATCAGCGACGAGAGATTTTATCATGAAAGTCTTTTCAATATAAAAAAAAATTGATTTACTGTATTATATTTGTTTTCGTGCAGAATCCTATCATAAGAAAATATAACTCAGTAAACAATTGTTTCAATATTAAAGCTACAATTTTGAACGATATATAAAACATTTGTATAAACAAAGTTTGATATTAGTATTGATCAAAAATTAAATTTTCATCAAACAAAAGCTTCAAAGACGCAAAAGCGACGAAGTATTTACAGAATCAATATGCTCAAATAAAATATTCACATATAAATAAAACTCTCTCAATCAACGTACATTGTACATTCGCCTGCGAGCTGGAGTGTCTTTATTTATTTATTTATTAATACCGACTGAAGCGAAACGTTGCCATTTATCTGAATTCGAGCGTAAGCGAATTGCTAAATGGCCGCCGAGGAAAGCGCAAAAAAAAAATTTCGCGAAGGAGAAGCGAAACCGCTCGGCCTCGAAAATTGAAGTTTGCATGGGAAAAAATCTACGCTGAAAAATTCAATTTGTGATGGGCTTTCATCCTGCAGCGGAATGAATATAGATGGGAGGGATAATAGCTCCATTCTTCGGGCTACGTGTTGGAAGAAAGGATATTGAATGAAATCATCCCCTATATCAGAGCCTTTCTGCTAAAGCCATGCGTCTCATTATTCGTATCTCAATGGCGAATGCAGCGATTTCGTAATATATACCTCGATAAAAATAGAAATTCTGAATGTTTATGATAAAAGGTGGCTCGCGTTGTGCAACGTTCGTAATAATAATAATAATAATAATTTCAACCCTAATATTTTTCTATAAAAACGATCGGGTATAAAATTTTCCCTCGCCGTGCAGAATTTCAAATGAAAAATATTTCCAAAACGAAAAACGTTGCAAACAAAATATTCGAAAAAAAAAAATTATGATCAAGTTAAAATTTATTCTACGAAAAGTAAATTTTTATAAACTTTATATTTACTTATTCACATTTTCATAACATACACATTCAAAACAAAATATTTTCATTCCTAGAAAGATCCCATCTAACTTACAACCTTCAACACAAATAAAATATTGAACACCGCAACTCACCAAAACAACACATTTCAAAACAACAATTCGATCGACGTTGCTTTACAAAAAACCCCATTGTTTTCACTCATCAACTAAGGCTACCGTCGACATAAAAGCCCCAGACGAGTCGGCGTATTTCATTCTTAGAAACACCTCATCCAAAATACGGGTACAAGTCAGCTCACCAACGGCAACTGGTCAAGTGGACAAATGCCAACTTGACAGATCCAAAACGGACACGCGCCTACTGAACACACGCAAAGTGGACAAACGTCAACCGACCACCGAACATTTTTAAAATAGCGTATAATTCAATGTGTATATAAATAAACATTAAATATATATTCAAGCAAAGAAATACAATTGCAAACGTGCATGCATGATACTTATGCCTGTTTTTAGTTTAGACGCAATTATGTGTAGGTAAAATTCGACAGTCGACATTCAAACTAAAATTGATAGTTTGGGTATACCCAAACTAGTATGGGTGTAAACAAACAAAAGTTCACACTTGAACTGTGACACACACAATATAATCCATCCATTCAATTAATTCAAAATTCGTTATTTTAATTTAAATAAACTTTTCTTACATTTGATAAAGTTTATTAATATTTCTCAGTCGCAGTCAATATTCTCATTGGAATGCACGTAATTTTCGAATAAAAACATACACGTTTGCAATTGTATTTCTTTGCTTGAATATATATTAAATATTTATTTATATATAATATTTACGATGCGTAGCTCAATTATGTGCACATTGAATTATACGTTATTTTAAAAACGTTCGGTGGTCGGTGGACCGGTGTCCAGTTGACGTTTGTCCACTTTGCGTGTGTCCAGTTGGCGCGTGTCCAGTTTGCATTTGTCCGATTGGCATTTGTCCACTTAACCGGTGTCTACCTTGCCGCAGGTGAGCTGACCTGCGCCCCCAACATACAACCTCCAACGAAAATCTCAACCCACCAAAACAAACTTTTCACAATAAAAATTCGAGCTCCGCCATATAAAAAACCCCATTACCTTCGTGCATTAACTGTAGCCGCCATCTCCAGAGAAGCCCCAGACTATTCGGCGTAAACTGTTATCGTCCGAGAATTTTTCCCGGCCTCCCGTTTCTTTTGTATCGGGCTTATGGTGGTCTAGGTCCTCGAGTTCGGGACACCGACCGGGATTATGTTCGAAGCGTTGACGTTAGAGCTCGTGTTAAGATAAGGCGTCGTAAGCCGCGGCTACAATGGGAACGGGTTGTCGGAATACAATTGAAATGCGGTGCGGAAAACTTTTGGGGTGTGTGTATTAAATAATCGCTCACAATGGGGGAGCCGAGTGATTTTCGGCGTAAATGAGTGCCTCTCTAATTCTGAGATGTCTGTTGTGCGAAAAGTTTCGTGAATATAATGTGGTGGGATATTTTTGTTTGTTGAATACGGCGTGGAGTTTAACGGGTTGAATATCGATTAAATCATATATTGATGTGAAAAAGTATAAATAAAGAAAATTGTGAAGTTATAAAAAAACAGTTGATATAAATATGATTGCTGAGTAATAAATTTGTCACGATTTGAAACAAACATTTTTAAATTACCATATATAACGTGAGCCTTTTTTAAAGTGGTTTTCCATTTTCGGGAAAAAATGAGTTCATTTTGATTGCATATATGAAATTCGTTCGTGAAATTTAAACAACATTGAACCAATATTTGATATCCGTATCGAAATGATTTTATAAATTGACGACTCCCTGGCTCACATCTTCCAGAATAAACAATTTTATGATTTACAACTTTTACAATATATTACAATCAGGAACGCCCTGATGGCATAGACAAATAAGGCAATGCCTAATGGCGGAAAATTCTGAAGGGTGGCAAAATAAATTTAGAAATAAATATTTTAAAAAAAATGTTTAAACTTTGAACTATGTATCTATAAAAGGCGACATTTTAAACTTTGCTTAACGGTGGAACATTGTCTCTAAACATTACTGATCACAATTTATCTTATAAGATTTGAGCTTTTTTTCAGTGATTCTCAACATCTTAAACCACATTTCGACACTGATATCAGCGTTACAAGTTTTCCTCAGCTTTCAATAGGTATGTCGTAAGATATATCAACCGTCATATTAGACAGATGACATTAAACATTCAATTTTTTAACTAAATCAACAAATGAAGATAAAATTTCAACAGATGACGTTAATTTTCCCAAAAAGTCAAATTTTTCCGTTTTTCATACAAAACTTAATCGCACAAACATTGCGTAACATCATAAAGAAATTTACGTCTGATCAAACCGAAACGACAAAACTTTCAACAAATTACTCCCATATTCCAAATAAATGCCATTCCTAAACAACAGCATCTCGAAACAAGCAAAAACATCCGCGCCATTGCGGAAAACCATCGCACACAACGGGGCCGTTCGCAAAAGCTCACACAAACGTTAACGTCGTTACGGACCTGTAACCAACGTCGGACCACCACGTGTCATATTTTTATCGCATCAGAGCGACTCGCATGTTTTATTTATGCTAACATCTCACCTCTTTCGGTCGCCGTACACGTGCAACGGCTCCGCGTCGAAAATCTCCGATCGCGTTTGTGCGAAATACATCGCCGGCATACCGCATGAATACGTTATAAACTCGGAGTACATGCTCGTATTTTCACGGAATATGTACAAAATAAGTACGCGAGTTTCGGAAAGTGGCTTGTGCTGACTGAATGATTTATCGCCTCCAATAAGGGCGTAGGTTAAATATTTACAAAGGTGAGAGCGTCCGCTTTTCGCAGTGAAAAACAATGAACGGATCGCTCAGTAATTTATTAGTGTTTAATAAAAGATGATGTTGGATGTGAAACTTCTTTTGTGTGTATCGAGTTGTAGTCAGGATCATTTTTGATTGTGTGTAGGAGTGTTGTTGCATATAAATCAAATCGCATTGAAGCACATCAAGTGTCTTAATTAGTTGGAATCGGATAAACGCTGTTTCCAATCAACATTCTGATTCGATTATTTATCCTATGTATGCAGTATGAATCCATAAACATATACGTGTATTTCATTTCATATAACGATTCTGTGTAGAATTGTCGGTTGGGAATTCAAACACTATATTTCTATTCAATATGAAGCCCGTAATAATGCGACTGTATCTAAGAGCAAATAATATAAAGGCAAAATTACTCGAACGAGTGATTGCTCAATATGATACATAATACATTCGAGACATCTTATATAAAACGCATATCCGATAACGTCAAATCGAGCTTAAAAAATATTAATTCACATCAAACCATATATTTTTTCAATAAAGCACAATTCACTATTCTCCGGCGATATTTTATTTAAAGTGTCACGCCTCATCACACATTTGCAGAACGCAGCGCGGGCAGAATATCGTATCGGCGTGCGAATTTTCAGCCTCTTTTCAGCGCCGCCGGATCCAGTAGGACGGGCAAACTCGTAGGCTTTCACGCGCGTGCGAGCCTTCGACTTTCGTTTTCCGGCGAAAATTAGCATTCGGAAAACCCGAGGAAAGTCTGAGGAAAAACCGGAGCACTCCGGACGAGGGAAACGGGAGGCGGGCGCCCGTGTCGCGGCAGACGCGAAACATCCGATATTGAAAGCGAACGACGTTTTCCGGAAAAGTGGTGAAATATTTCCAGATAATATGCGAAGCGGCTCCGGCGAGGGTGGCGAGGTCGATCTGAAAGTACGCTTTTATATAAAAAAAAAGTTTAATATTTTTATTCGTCGTTGTCAACTGTGTTTGTCGATAAATTGCTTCCGAAGCAAATTGAGTTTGAATGTATTTTTTAAAATTTATTTGTTCTATATAATGGTATTGAATATTTTCTGAATTTTATTATATATAAATATTCTATTAAGATTTGGTTCAGCATCGACATTAAACAGTTTAGTACGCTCGAGTTTTTATCAAACGGCAAAAGTTAAGCAACAAATAAAGCGATTGATAAATGAAAATGAATGCTAACTGTTAATATGTGACAATCTTTTTATATAATAATAATAATTTTTTATCCATGTTTATATATGGAAACTCTTGATACAATGAAAGCAAAAGGTTGGTATTATATTTCAGGTTCTGTTTGTCGGTACTATTCGAAATGAAAAAAATTGCACAATACATTTAATACTTTATTTTATTTTCCGATTCTCAACAAACTATTTACTAGTTTGATAATATTCAGTTTCTTAAGATTTAAAATTAAAATACACAATAATGAAAAATTCCCAAACTTCTGATAGTATCCCTTATAATCACGGATTTCTGTGTGTGTGTGTGTGTGTGTGTCTGTCTGTCTGTTTGTTCGCTCGAATGACGCTCGCGACTTTTTATAATATAGACATTCTAATATGATCTTTATGAGTATACACTTCACGTCTATAATATGAT
Source organism: Hydropsyche betteni (assembly GCA_028571205.2). NCBI lineage: Eukaryota > Metazoa > Arthropoda > Insecta > Trichoptera > Hydropsychidae > Hydropsyche > Hydropsyche betteni. The sequence goes on along the minus strand of JAOXNN020000036.1, from coordinate 2,141,739 downwards.
GCTTATCCTACTAACTATTGGTTTTGCCTATATGTCACAAACAAATAACAAATGAAAAATTTTGATTTTTTTAATTAAATATTAAATATTAATTTTGGGTTCACAAAATCCGTTTTTTCACATTTTATCGTTTTCCGTTTCTTAACAAATCCACAGCCGATGTTATTAATAATTTTACAATAGACTATCTGTAAACTGCACTCAATGATTTGTCAAGATTTAATATTAATTTATGGTTTTATAACATGGTTTTGTTTTCAAAAATAAAAAAGGTAATTCTAAACTTTTTTTAATTTATGAACCAAACGGTAAAAAATTAATATATTTAAAAAAAAATCAGTACCATATATTTGCAAAAATACTGAGATTTTTTTATTCATACTATCAAAACGACCCCCATATGTATATATGGGGGTAGGAGGGCGCAGTTCTACGTGGGTCCGCGGGGGCACAGGGGGGCGCAATCTGGGACAGACAGTCGGCGCGAGTGGGGACCCTCTGATTTAATATAGCCAGGGGGCGGAGGCCCGAGCCCCCATCCGGGGAAGGGCACACCCCCCGCCGTCGACGTTGGGAATTTGAAAAACGTCACTTGTCACTTATGCGCCAATAATAAAACGTGCCGCCACCGCGAACCGTCCTCTATCTGTCTATCTATCCAGCTATCTGACTGTCTGGCTATCTATCTGTCTACTATGATATACCCGTGTCTGTCCGAGCGGGTTATTTCGGCCGTGTGATATATCGTTTCGAAAGCGGTTTGAAATTTTAATATGATGTGTTTGCGGTGTAGAGTTTTCAGGTGGAAATTCGGGGAATGGCTTCGGTTTGTTGCTAAGAGTGTGTGTCAATGTGTTAATGTAAGTACCCATCTGCATTTAAATTAGCCCATGAATATTGCAGGATGAAAAGTTCTGCGGAATATATTATATTCGTGATATAAATTAGTTTTGTAAATTTTACAATATTTCCTATAATTAATTCTAAAAATTTTATGCGGCTGATCGTTATGTGTGTTTTGCATTAATATCGAGAATACGCTTTGGAAAAATCATTAAAAGTTTCGAGAAAAATGTATTAAGTACATACAATATTTTACATTTTTATAAAAAACTATATTTAAACTTAATTTTCAGAAATTTCAACGGAAAATTATATACGAAATTTCAATTAAAAACTCCTCTCTTTTTTCATTCATCAGTATATGAAAACACATTTCAAAATATTGACATTGATCCCAACCCATCACGCACATATCCAGCTCCACGTGACGCAAGAATGAACAAACACTCGAAAACAACGGCCCTTGTAGACAAAACGCTCGAAAACCTTTCACATTCACATAAAATAACCCAAACATACACGGAATTCCTCATAATATGTAGCATAGGATTCGAATAGGGGTCGATTTGTACAACTTTCCCAACACATAATACAACCACGCTTAAATCCCATCGGACTACTGAAATATGTAGTGAACCGCGCTCGGCAAGATCGGGATGGGATTTACGTCTCAAATCGACCATCCGAAGTCGGGCTTTTAGACCGATTTATTTAAGAATAAAAAGGAGACTTTAAGAACATTCGAATATAGTTTTTAAACGTTTCTATTTTCGTTAATTATTCTCGTTTCTAAACAAGAGAACTGGGTGTGCCACTTCGTTAGGTAGCGGTTGCAAACTTTCGTCTTGTTTACAATGTAAGCACAGCTCACCTCGGTACGTATTATACGTGTACTCAAACACGGAAAGCTTGTCCTGAAAATAAGGACAAAGTTCAAGTTGCACATGGTCTCCGAACTAGATGGGTAGGGAAACTTACAAAGGCTCGAGTGCACCATCTGACGTGCCGCGTGTCTAATAACACCGAGTGCTTTGTATGTGTCGGGAAGAACGGCTTCTTTTTTGAATACCGTTATATGTTTATTCAATATATTTATCAGGCCATAACGAAAATGTAGTGTCAGAGTTGCAGTGCTGTGAAAAGCTTAGGGAAACGTGGCGGAAAAGCGTGCGGTGTCGGGCTTTGTTGCCATCAAAGCTTTGCGGAAAAGGTTCGCCTACAAAACAACGGTTCAGTTGCACTGTTCGAAACCAGTTAGGTTCCGATAATGTTGTATATATCATATATACAACATAATATATAATGTTGTTTATATTATAATGTATA
>JAOXNN020000036.1:2122791-2137949 GCA_028571205.2 Hydropsyche betteni | reverse complement strand
ATATTTTAGCCAATAATATATTTCAATATATCGAATTAAACGTGATTCCCTCTTCACAATGCACTCTCAGTTTATATTGAATTAGTTTTGAAGTTGAAATGCAATATGCACATATATTATTAATACTGTGCGATATTCAAAACATCCTACGTTGATTGGATTTGTCGTGTTAAAAATCGCAAGATTGTTTAGTAAATATTGAATGTCGAAACAAAGCGAGTGCTTTCAATAGGAAGCTTTGAGCTCGCAACGCCGTGATTGTTTATTTGAATTTTGCGCATCAAAAGCATGGAGAGTTTATAATAAAATACTTTTCATTTCATCATGTATGAATAAATGCGATCCGGGTGTTTCTTTTTTGTCGTGTTGGCTTTTTTAACATTTTTATTTTTGAAAACCAATTTCAAAAGGCGTTTTCGTTTTTTTTTGTGTTTATAAAGGCGAGCCTTGGTAAATATGAAATTAATTCTGAAAACGAAACGAACACTTGTTTTTATAAATAAAGATACACGAAAATGATAAACAAACAGAAAAATTGTTCATCCACCTTTTTTTAATAAAACAAAATCAAACAAGCTGTAACGATGAATGCTGTATGTTTTTCCTCTAACAAAATCAACACGAAGCAAACAGCTTAATATAAGTATAATGCTATACTATCAGCGCAAATGGAATCTCAATTGCGGAAAAGCTCAATATTTGAAATGCTTGAAAGACGGAATTAAAATAAAAAATAAATGAAAGAATCGCTTCCATTTCGAGATTCTAATTGTGAAAGCTTTCACGCTGCTCTGAAACGTGCACGTGATTTATTTTTTTTAAACATAATTCGAAAGTCGAAATATCATAAAACGCTTCGAGTTATTTACGTGCTTTAATATGAACTTATATTGTCTTCACTCGCCGTTGCGAATTTATCCATATGAAAGCCGTATATGAGCGCAATATAACTTTTAGCGAATGCGCGTATAAATTTATATTGTATTACGGGGATCCTGGGCGCGGAGCACCTCCAGGATATATTTCAATTACATTAAGGACATCCGCTGGCTTTCGCATTTAGAAAATTACTCTGTGTTGATTTAACTGAAGCCATAAACCTCGACAGCAACGCTTAAATTTGCCGGGCGACTGCGACGGTGGGTCGAGCTGGGAGATTCATTTGGACCCGGTTTTGGAACAATAATTGTGGAAACAAACATTCCTCAATGTCTCGTCTGGTGTCGTTCGAAACAATTTGCATAATTGCTTCGCTTAATTTCGAATCAAGCGCGCTACAATGGCGCCCAATTCGGGGGTGTAAAAATCGCCGCGGACTGTGCGAAAATCGCCGCGAAATTTGAATGTGTGCGGAGGGTATTGTTGTGCGGCAAGTTTTCGGGTTCTATTGTGTTTCGAATATTTTATGTGTCTGCTTGATATTGATATGAATTCGCGGGCATTGTAGAGTTTGGGTCTCGGGGGCGGATTTCGGCTATTAGCCAGGAGAAAATTTGAGGACGAAATTCCAGGGGAAATACCTTAGCCATTCAAGATTCGCGGTATTTTAATTTTTGCGAAAACCGTAAAGAAGAATGGGGATCCAGTATGACAGGAATTTCAAAGAGATTAGTTTAACTTTAACGAATATTTTCAGAGGAACGCCAGACTATAATACTGAAGGATATAAAACTTATTAAATTTTCATTCGCAATCTAGACAGAATTTATAATAATTATTTTAATCCATAATATAAAATTTGTTTCTCCGAAATTCTCTTTGAATTTTCGCAAATATGAAATTGAATATTTAATAAAATTAATACATACAAAATTCAAATACAATATTCAGATTTACCATTTCATAAGATACAGCGAATTTTTCACGCGTATTTTTTAACGCATCGCGTTCACGCCCTCGAAAAGTTATATTGAGCCCCCACAAAGCATAATCTTGAACGACATTCTATAAAGACAAAATATCAAAATCCCCGAAAGTTATTGTGTACATCTTGCACGTACACACTGGCGCACTCGTATAATGCGTGTTGCGTATTTTCTCGCAAACTTCGCAGTCGCTCATAAATTTAATAAGATGAGAGGTATTTTCGAGGAAACAGCTGTCATTACGGCCCCGCCATTGACTCGTAAGGGAAAGTTTAATAAGCCCGACGAAGGCACAATGGTGCCCGTCCCATTTAAGGCGCACGAGGAAGCTTATTATAAAATTTTACGCCCAAGAAAAGCGACCAAACAAAGGCCCTAAATGCGAAATACGGCGCCGGACCTCGGCGACGATTCGCCCCGGGAAAAAATCGTGTACGCAAAACGTTTTACGGATTATTTATATCGTAGACACAATACCCCGCCGACTATTACAAAAACAAATCTGCGCCCGTATTATTATTTTTCCTTTCGATTTGTTCCCGGGGCGTACGTGAGGCCGGGAAAAGGGAAGGTTCTCATTTTCCGCACCCTTACGTCCCCCGTGGCGAAATGCGTAGTTTACCGTATTTTCATTTTTTTTCGCCTTCAGCAACAATGAATAGGAGCGATCGATGTTTTTTTCAGACGATCGATTCGTTGGTTCGTCGAAAAGAGGCGGTTTGCCTTAACGAATCGTGTCATGGTCATACTAAGCCGCGTTCGTGAACCCGATACGCGCTAGCAATATTCATCGCTTTAGTAGATATTTCGTTTCAACATATGTTTACAGTATATATTTTTATTATAAAGATTTATTTTGACTTATACTTATATATTAAATAATATATTGAAAAATCGAAATTGTTCAAAGAATAATTATATAACATATGTAAATGAGATGATGCGAATTTATTTTATTTCATTCACAAATAGAATTTTGATATAGAAATAATTAATACGTTGTAAAATATTGAAAATAGTACGTCATATGATTGTGAGTATTGTGACGTATGAAACAAAATACCAAATAATCTAGAAGCTGCTGTACAATATTCTTTATTAACTCATATCAAACGCCATTTGACTTGTTTAATAAACAACTCGCCTTATCAATTTACATAATTAAAATCTCGAGTATTCGAGAACGTCTACTACGCTTTTACAAAAACAATTATCAACAAACATGCATTTGATAAATGGTCATATCAAGCACACATTAAATACATGCAACTCGTAGATTTATTACGCTCGAAGAAATTGAACTATTTGAACTTGCACACGATGGCAGAATCTCTCTCGACAATTAAATTTATATCACATCGCTTTTATCGCGATATTTTCCACAGCAACTAATATCGTAAAACGAACGTTATTATCACGATAAAATGTTCGGAAACATCGTGAACGATTTAAATTAAATTAATTTCAATAGCATGAAAAAGAACGATTCAATACAAATGCAATATAAACGCGAACGCAAGCCTGACAAAGTAAATATTATTCCGCGTCTCATTCCGGAAAAATTCATTTCATATTTTCACCGGTGAAAATGCAAATTTTTCCATAAAAACCACCTCGGACATAAAAAAAAGGTACAACGATCGCACTTCCAAAACCGGCACACGACAATCACGTGGTCGTAACGGACGCACGTGAGTTTGCGACGCCCGAAATTTTTTTCAAAACCGCGATACACCAATTTATAAATTCGACGTATCCAACGCGAACAATCGATATTAAAAAAAATAATGATCAAAGCGACGAAAAGACACGCGTCGCGAATGACAACTTACGTGACTGACTTACGTTGACACGTGACGTCCCGTCGTCCGCTGGAAAACGCCGTTTTTCTCAGCTTTTCCTCACCGACAGCACCCTTTGCACTATACCGAACGAAAGCTGAAGATCCGCAGAATGATTCCGGTTAATATTTGAATGCGTTTTTCGCGCGTTGTCGCGGGGTTTTCGTGTGGAAAGCGGCGCGGTGCGAGCGACGCCCGCGACGCCCCGGCAGCGACTGGCGCCGTCGATTCACGAACGCCACTGTTTACGTTCCGACTCGGCGGTCTATATACTCGGGTGTATATATATATATGTTGCGAAGGTACCGTTTTATACGTCTTGCGCACGTATAGGGTGGATAGGGTGGCCGTGTTAACCTTTCGGAGGCCGTTCGCGATTTTTGTGGCGGGTGTAGTGTTTTGAGGTTTTTTTTTTTAAATGGCGATTGATTAAATTATTGTTGGGTTTTGATTGGGTTTGTGTGTGTGTGGAGGTTGAGGTTATGAATTTTTTTTTTTATGAATTTTGTCGTACAAAATAATTTTTGATAGTTTAAGTTGACGTCGTTCTTTATTCATTGTAATTTATCTCAAAATACGTTTCCGCATACTGAAAGATATAATAGTATAGTAAAACTTTTTTCATAAGTTTTTTTAAGGGACCTATAAAAAAATTATCATTAAAAAAATAAATCATGAATTTAAAATATGAAAAAAATAATCTAAAATTATTTTTTATTGAAAAAATCACCTATTTGGAATTTATTTTGGGATTTTTTTAAATTTTTCCGATGATATATAAATATATTCAGTACAAGGTTGGCTCTCGGATAAGGTACTTAGACCCCCAATATTTGATGGGGAGACCTTGTCCTGCAGTGGACATAAAAAAGGGTTGACAATGATGATGATGATGATATAAATATATATTTAAACTTTGAATAGCATAACATTACAAATAAATTTAGATAATGTAAATTTAAACATGGGTTAAAAAAATTAAAATAACTAAAAAATTACAAATTTTAATAAAAAGCGACCTATACGGCAAATTTAATTAATTTTTTTAATAAAATTAATTGAATTTTAAATATTTCAGACAAATAAAAATATAAAAGCGAGTGTTTATTGTACTAAAATGAAAAGAAAGTGCAGAAATCTAATAAAAGTATCAGGAAAATGTGAATCTCAAGCATGTAAAAACGAGGTTTTAGTGTGCTATATTATAAATTTATTTATAAAATTTTGACAAATTATGACTAGACTTAAACTTTGACTATGAAATTAGACTTTTGACAAATTATAATAGTATTATATCATAGTTTCCGCGTAACATTCAATTTATTTGACAAACTTCCAAATTCGCTAGAGTCAAAACCGCAACAAACAAACAAACAGACGTCTTCGAACGAACGGCAAACGAAAATAACGTGGAAAATCCTATGTATTGAAAACTTATTTCACTAGCAAAAGATAGGAAATCGAATATTTCAAAACCAACAAACAGATATATAATATATTTTCGAATTCTAAAACCGGAGAATAATTCGAAAAAAAAAAACAATCCGAGAAAATAAAAGTAAAATCGTTAACCTTATCAACATCGAATAAAAGTAGAAGAAATGCGAAAAGTCAGGCATGAAAATTGGTAAGTTCAGCACGGCTAGATAAGAGCTTCGGGCAACTTTTAGTTTTTCTCTGTGTTTATAACGGCATACGTATTGCACTTATTATATTCTACATGCATAGTTGAGTGTGTTTTTCGATCGAGCTTTAAAATTCAAACTTTCTCGTTCACCTGCGAGAAGGTCTTCTTATTTCAACGAGCATCATATTTTATGAACAAGGAAATTGATAAATAATACAGTGCAAGTTTTAACAAGATACGTATTTTTCTAAAATTGAATATTAAAAAGCAATTAATTTTACGAAAAGTTTCCTTCGTATTCGATAAATTTACTATTCCCGCTTTGATTGAAATTCAAATAGCAATCAATTATTTTTCAGAACGCACATCACAAAGAGAGAACATCTCGCACTGGCCACTGTCCAAGTTTCGTCGAAACGTGTATGCCATTTGTACACACAAACGACCCATCATTATCAATCAATTAACGTGGCGTAATTGAATTAACCATATACGCTAATGTGCGGATTGATTGAGTGGAATATTATCGAATTAGTGCGTTACCGCGTAATTAGCCGGCGATTTTTAGAAACAGATCCGACGTTATTAATTGAGATTATATTATAGTTGTAGCAACATAAATGTTGATAAATGGTCGAATTGTTTTATGACTGATAAGCGTTTCATATAATAATATAAGAATTCGCGCGATTCAAGATCAAAATGTTTGAATTTAATCTAAACTTCAAACATCGCAACACATGAGAGCGGGAAATTCAAAATTATTCAAATCTCTCCTAACACCCGCATAAACGGACATCTAACATACCATCGCACCGAATTACACACCCCGTCAAGACACCGGAGGGGTATAATAGAAGGCATACAGAACGGAGGGGTGGAAATGGACAAACAGAGATGGACCATTGGTGCAAATGACGAATCCACGGGCCAGAGTCCATGACTAATCGAGACAAGCAATTAACAGTCTTGGCCGCGTGACGATTACATTTATCTCGCATTGACCAATGTTTTACGGTTAATTGGCTCACGAGGTCACAGACGAGGCAAATTGGACGTGGACAATAGTCGTGTTCAATGATTGTTAATGAAAAACTGTGAAAAAATGGCGTGGTGTCGTAATTGATTCGATGTGTGCTCGTGTCGGCGATTTTGTAGTAATTGGGAAAGTTAAAACTGTGGCGTCGTTTGTTGTGAATTTCAATTTTGTAAATGATAAGGAATAATCTTGGTAATGTTTTTTTTTTGTTCTTTGAAAGTTTTTTAAGTAATCGGATAATCTTGATTGCGAACACGGTGTCAATCACGACTCGACCGAATTTAACTTTAATACGAAATTAATACTTGAACGTACCTCTCGAAGGACCTTTCAAATTTCTTCCCTCCGGTTCCCGTATTTATAATTTCGAAGCTCTGTAAGGGGAGGAAATTAAATTCCTCTTTACAGGATCAAACTCGTGCTCGTCTCCCAGGCGACATCCATGGCAATTTTGAAACATTCCACAGATCGGTTTTTTATCCATCACTGTATCGGCTATCTCTTATTAAAATTTTTGCCGATATTTAATATCGACAGCGGGACGTTTGTGCTTTGAAAAAAATAAAAAATATTTATTAAATACGATCCTTTTCAATTAGAGTTTATTGATAGACTTCAGAAAGGCCCGTCCGATTTGACAATATCGAATGAAAAAATATGCTTTATCAAATGAAATCGATCGTGCGTGGCGTGATTGATATTTCAACCGTGAAAACGACATTTAATGAAATCATTATAAAAATAAATGAAAAAATACACTCGGACCTCGTATAGCACGGTTTTACATAATACGATTTTGATATAACACGGTTAATTAATTGAGATCTATTTTTGAACAAAACATTTTATATAATACGGTTTTAGAAACAACAATACTTTTCTTTGGTATGTGCAATATTTATTGATAAACTACGCATGAAATTCGTCAAGAATCTCAATTAAAGCACCTATAAAGCATTTTATCTATACACGTAAATTTACATTTCCTATCTTGTTAAATAAAAAAATAAGTCTTCGATATTTTTTCAGAACGAAAACCATAATTTTATATGAACTTCAAACTTTATATAACACGGATTTGTATTATACGCCGATTTCGTAGAACCATATAACCGTTTTACGCGAAGCCTGAGTTTCATAACATTTATGTGTATACAAACTTACAAATTCCCTAAAATTGAAATTATTAATTAAAACTTCGAATATTATAAAAAAACTTTATAACGCGCTTCCCGAAGCGTAAACAATTCGATGAATTTTTCCATACGTTATCGATATCGGTCAACTTGAAATTTTCGAGGTGAACAAAATTGCGCACATTTATAAAATTCGTATATCACCAAAACACGCCGAAATATGCAAACACGACACATATAAAACACTCAGATAATACAATAATACGATAGTTTGCACATTTCGCGCATGAGGGGTCAGATGCGGAGGTTATCCGAAATTTCGACCATTTCAGGCAATAGCGAAATGCGCCCGACATATTATATTATTACAGAAATATTTTCAGATAAATACACTCTCTCGTCGCTTATCTGCCTCGCTAATAATTTCGCCTGGTCAGAGATATGCTTCAGTGACGCATCGGTTCCGGAACAAACGTGCGCACTTTTTTCAGCATATCGCTGAAAGATTATCTGAAAACGTGCGCGTGTATTCCATGACGCTTTGTGACGCAGTATGGTAAAAAGTGTGTTGAATTTTTTTTAATGCATGACCTCTAGTTGTGCGAATGAGGTCGTCATTGTTTTCACTTAATGGTTTTTGTCGTCGCGAAAGCTTTTTGGTGCGGGAGGTTTTTCGCGCGAAGTTCGCCACTATTATTAATCAAATTGGGTTTTTTGTGTTTGGCGCCTTTGTGATGTATTGCTGGATTTTATAGTGATTTTTTTATGCCAATGTGTTTACTTGTATGAGCATCTCGCAAAATAATTATTGAGATTGGGTTCTTGGAAAATATGATTTAATTGTTGTAAATATTATTCATAAATATGTATTTATCCGTATTAATTCTTATGTTAAATATTATTGATGAATAAATTATTTTAGTATTGTGTGAGTTTTCGAAAGTTTTTACCAAAAAGAACATTTATATTTATCTATATAAATAAAAAAAAAAATGTATGTGTGTGAGTTATGCATGCCTTTACCGCGTATCCGATCACAATGAAATTTTCTAAATATGTTGGAAAGATTTTTTATCATTAAAACTGTTTTACAACTCGATTTAACGCTATTTTAAGCAGAAAGGCAACGCCGGGTACGATCCGCTAGTACTAAATATTTAAAAAGAACATTATTCTTTGACACCAAACTCTCATTGCTTCATTAGCAAAGTAAAAGTAAATATAAAAAAATAAACATTAGAATTTCCATTACAAAAACACTCGTTATAAAAACCCACTATTTTACATAAACAATTTTATTTAATCGTGCTAACTTAGCTGAAATTCTCAAAACAAAAACAAAACCAATGAAGATAATTACGAGTATTAACAACAAATTTACATTATTTTGCTTATTTTAATTATTTCTAAGACATATTATATTATAAAGAAAGCACTAATGGGATTCTCAGAGCCAATCGTTAAATGTAAATCGGCTTTTTAAATTTCCGTTGCCGCTACGGTGGTGCGGTGTCTTCGTAAAATTAAATTTACAACCCCGCCGCTAAAAGCACTAATGAAAAAACGAGTACTTAAAACGTTTTATGTAGTAGAAAACTCCTGAAACTGCGAGTATTTATGCTTTGAAATTTTCATAATATGTAATGAAAAAACCGCGCGACCACCCAAAAGCGACCACGTCGTATTTAAATGCATCTGCTTCTCTTTTAAGGAGATTATTTATATTTTTATCAAGTTATAAGTAGTTTACGTCTACGTCTATTTCATAAAATATTTATTTAATATTTAAAATATACGGTTTCGAGAATATTTTTTAAAATTAGGTATACTCTTTCAGTTATATCCCCTATATATAATAGCGGATTTCTGTCTGTCACGATGACGCTCCTGATTTTTTTTTCCTTTTTTCAAATGAACGACCCGAACCGCGACTTTTAAATGAAGATGATGATGATGATGATGATGATGATGATGATGATGATGATGATGATGATGATGATGATGATGATGACAATGATGATGATGATTTTATTAATTAAATATAAAATTTTCAAATCGGGTACACATTTCGAGTTCATACAATCGGGTTTTCATATTTTATCGTTTACCGTTTCTTAACAAAACCACAGCCGATGTTACTAACATCGGGTCTATATACTAGTTATATAATAAATATAAATATCCGTTTTTTTTTAATTACCTACAAAGGTTTTACATTTCGAATTCCACATGTAAATTTGCCAAAAGGTTGGATTGTAAATAGCTGAATTTGATTTGTAAAAAGTTGAATCCGGAGTTCAAAATCTGTAGTATGTATTTCGGTAAATCATAAAACTTATTATTCAAACTAAGTGTGCATATTTTCTTTTTCAAATATTGTGTGATGTTTAAAAAATATATGATCTTATATAAGAAATGTAATAGGATCGTCAAAAGAAATCAGATGATTCAAAAATACGATTTTACATAGAAATATTTACAACGCTATAACTCTATTTTTAAGATAAGATTCTTATTCGAGCAATCATTTTTCATCAGATTTCTTTAAGTTAACAACGATAAATAAAATCACATTTATTTTACACGACCACGTCTCTTCTAAGCTTTGAAAATATTTCGCTTTCCCAACTATAATCCTTCACGAGACTTTCCAAAGTCAACACCGCCAATTCGATTTATTTAAATATCCCCGAGAAAATCAGCCACCTACTACTATCCTGAAAAAAAATACACACACACATATCACTACTCCAGCACTAAATCTTTCGACCCGAAACATTTAATACATCCCCTCGACTCCAGGGGCAATTAGATGGCCTCCGAGGGAGCGCTCATTAGGCGATGCGACGACATCAGAATTTCACGGTTCGACGGTCGTTTCGCAATATTTACGATATCTAAGTGGACGCTACATTTTTCTGATGTCCTTCGTCCTGTGCCGAGGCAATAAAGCCTCCTTTTGGGCTAATGTCGGCGCCCGTCGTTAGTGTTTTGCCGACATTACGCAGTGTTGGCTTCAGTAATTGTGGGGAGATGTGTGTGTGTTGTGAAAAATTGTTTGATTTTTTTTTTATTTCAGGAAAAAGTTTCGTCGTTTTATCTACCTCTCGGCGGAAAGAGTTATAGCAGTTGGGAATTCTCGTTCGCATTTAAAATATTTTCACAGAAGAAGAATTTCCATAAATCTGCATGCTTTTGGCATCTTTTCCAATACGCTGAGCGCGGGGAGGGTGTTTATAAAATTTTGTCCTATTAAAGTTTTAAAATTGTCTCGGGGGGGAAATCGTTTTCGGTTGGGAAGTCTCTGCGGATCAAATATAAATTTGATAGCCTACCGAAATTTTTGTCTATATAAACTGTCAAGTTTAGTGTTAAAAATGAGTTTCAATTCGAATGATTGATCGAAATGAATTTATATTAAAATTTAATTTTCTTTTGATGTATTAAGCAATAAATTAATATCCGTCAAACCTTCATCAATTTAAATACATCAAAAATATACAAAAAATAAATAATAGTTTCATCGCAAATACGAAAATACTACATCGGATGGCCTCAACGTTGAACCTTCAGAAGGCAAAATCCTCTCATCACCAGGTGGGTGATTCATCACTAACAATCCTCATTCGAAAGGTCAAGCACCCTTTTCAACGGAGAACGTTAAAACGTCCATAGCGACCCATCCCAAGTTTCCCCATCAATCAATTTTGCCGGAGGCCCGTTTTCTTTGCACGTACTTTGCTACTGCGTTAAATTAACAAGTGTCTACCAGTTTCCGACAGCGATTGGAAAAAAATCGAACCTTTCGAAGGATAATATTGAAGAGGATAAAAATAAGCGTGTGACGGGCACGTGCGATTTGTTCTCGATGCGAAATGTCTTTGGATTGTTGTGAATTTGGGATTGTTTGATTGAAAATGTATATGGTTTTCTTTGGTTTATATAGTGCTGAATTTTAATATAATATTTTTTTTGGGTTGATATTATATACAATCTCTATTTTGATTCATACAGCTGTTACATTCCAAATTCAAACTTTCAATCTTCAAATTTGATCATCGGAAAGTATTAGGAGTAATCAATTAAATGCATACAATCTATTATTTAATTTGATTTGGTTATCTCAGTTAGTGATTTTATTTTGTTTTTACATATATGAGTAATCAAATTTCTCAAGACATCAATCTATACCAATCTGTACTATGTACTTATCATTTATTTTATATTTTTCATGAAATCATAAAAAAATGAAAAAATAAGGGAATAAATTTGCGATGGGTAAATTTGATTTATAAAAGGTTTAATTTGAAAATAAATGGATTAAATTTAGAATATGAAAGCTGTATATTCCTAAATCTAAGTTTGTGTTGGAAGAAATTTGAGAATATAATTTATATATTAATAAATAGATCTTTATTAAAAAATGTTTCATGTCCATCTTACGAGAATTTTATTCAATTGTTAATATCATTAAAAAAATATTTTATTTTTAGTCTCACAATCAGTTCATACGATTTCGATCTACACAACGATCAATAACGGAAAAATAAAATAACAAAATACTTCAACAAAACCTTACATTTATTTCACGTACATTTTCATTCGGTTTCTCCATTTCGATGTCTACCCGTAATTGACTCGAAACAGCTCATCATTTTCCCGACATCGGAATGTTTCTAGATACACAAGGACATTTCCCAACAAAAACCCAAATAATAATACGAAAAGAGACGGATTGGGATTTATGCCGCAGAACGGGAGCAATATTTCCAACTCTCTTCACGTTTCGTCAAAACATTTCCTTTCCGCCGCTAAGACGGCCATTATGCGGGGGAGAGAACACTCTGCGCTTCGGCGAAAGGTGGGTATGTATGTAAGTAGGCGATTTCGAAATAAGCAGGTCGCAGGTAAAACTAAAAGCCGAGACGTTGAGAAAATCGCTCCGAATGGCTCTGTTTAAGCGCTTCGATGCTTAACCGTGGACTTAGAGGTCGTGCGCGACGGACGAAGATGGTGGACCTTTGAAAAATTAAAATACCTCTTTCGAAGGTTTTTATAGATTTTTTTATCTATCTGTATATATAAAATGGATGTTTGTATATATGATGTCGTTTCACTCCCACACTGTTCGACCGATCACTATGAAAATTGGCATGTACAGTAATCTCCCTTATAATTTCAAGATAGGTTCAACGTTATAGAGGAAAATTTAGGAAATCAATAAATGAAACATTTTCATTTTTCTTTTTTTTTTGATATTTTTACGAGCTAATTGTTTTTTTTTCAAATACATTTGAAAAAAAAATTAAAAAACTTAAATTTAAATGTATTTGAAAAAATGACGTTATAGGAGGGTGCCACAGACGTTATAGAGAGTCATTATAGGGGAGGGGGACAACTGTATATGTATTTTTTGTCGAGAAAGTTATTGTATCATTAAAAAAGAAACAAAAAAATTCAATACGAAGAGTCAAAGATCTGTCGTTTGTTGAATTTATTATAGTTGCCTTTGTTATGCAATTCATAGAATCATATCAAGTTGTTATAATACAGACTGGTAGGATAACGTCTGCCGGGTTCAGCTAGTATATTCTAAACTAATATACACATGAACAACCTACTCACCCTCTACTGCTGGAGAAAGATCTTCTCAATACTTTTCCATTCAGATGCAATAACATACTTATAAAAAAAATAAACTGACTAACCAAACAACTAAAATATAATAACATACTGATAAAAAAAATTAACTGACTCGATCAAATAACTAAAAAAAATCAACGCATACAACCCTTCGAATATTAAACCTCCCGCTAACAATAACAAACCTTCGTCAATATATAATACAAACAAAGCAAGATTCATAGTCGTCAAATTTTTTCGACCCAAAGCGCCGGAATTGCTTTCCGTACCGAGCAAAAAATCGGTTGCCGTGTACGTCCGGCGTGTGAGTAATTCGCACGTTCCGGATAGGTCGTCGGCCAAAAATGCGAGGGTCCGAAGCGTAAAAAGTTTCGCAAAATACGGAGACACACCACAGAACGGAAATAGTGTGCAGGAAATAGCGAAAGTCTTTCGCTGGCATTGCGTATATTAAATATGGCCTAGTTCGTGCGGTGAGTATTATTTCTTGGGTGATAAATCATATTTGGTTTTGTATTATTATACGTTCGGGAGGTTTTAATGTTGTGTTTTGTTATACGAAATCGACTTCGCTTATTTTTTAATTAACTCCGGCAATATGACAGGAGGGTTGCGCAAAGTCAGTCGACGTTATCGCCCCTGTTTATTTTCGGACTTTAAAAATATCCTTTATACTCAGATTAAGTCGCGCGAACATTTTCTTCGTTTTTTTCGCCTCTCTCAATATAAACGAGCACCGTTTCTTCGTCGCGGAGGCCTAGCCGCCCAGTAATTCAATTTGGCCTAAGTAACCCCCGGGAATAATGAGGTCTGGGGTGTTATGCCCCCGGGACTTCCCTCAGGGCTGCCGATTATATTTTTCAAACTCTTAGGACATATGACAATCATTTCAAAGACAAACACCTCATTTTTGCTTATGCGACTTTGATTAGTTGAGCATCCTAAGAACCATTTGCAACATATGAAAAAATTACCTAGTAATGTATTGTATTATATTAAGTATTTGAATTTGAGGAAATAGGTTATTATACATAAGAATGTAGAGTGGCACATTGAAAGACTGAAAGGTTCAAAAATTCATGATTATATTCATTTAAATTTTTTCTTCGTATATTAGAGCATCTTTTAGAGATTAAAATGGCTATTTATGATACCCAATAATGATTAAAACACGTTAAGTTTTTATATTCCAGTGAAAGATCAATTATTGAAACTCAAAGAATATACTGGGAGTATTGTATGACAAACTTCAAATTTTGATTTGAAAAAGGATAAATTTAATTTATATTATAAAAGAAGTGTAAAATCTGTATCATCCTTCAATAAATGATTTTTCATTGGAATGAAAAACCCTATAAATTTTACATGTTATCGGACGCTATACGTAAGCATTTTAATCTCCAAGGAGAGTAATCTCTATAATCTTTATAAAAAAATAAAATGAAAAAAAATGAAAATGAACAATTAAGGACTTTTCCAAACCCTTCACTCTCTCAGTGACCCCGTATTACATCTATCACAAAAAAACATACAATTTTTAATTTCTTTCCTACATAAACTTCTCAGCATTTAAAATTTCAAATAAGCCAACTTAAAGCTTTGAATGCGATGCTCGCCTCCGGGGTCGTTTCGGCCAACTCTGAACGGTTGGCAGCCCTGATTTGAGCCGGGAGGTTGGCAGGTCGTGTACGCGGGGGCGCATTCGGCGCGACATTAACGCCGGCCGATCCTTTGACATGCAAATGTCCACCTTCGGAGACGGGAACTTTGTTGGGTGGAAAATTCGCGCGGAAAAATGTATAAATAAACAAGGGCGAGGGCTGAAATTAAAATGGATGCTGTTTGCCGCCGTATAATGATATGGGCGTGTCAATGTTTATATGGTAAATATGGCAGGGTATCTTTATATATTATTAGCATTATATAAATTACTAGTATATAGGCACGATGTTAATAACATCGGCTGTGGTTTTGTTAAGAAATGGAAAACGATAAAATGTGAAAACC
>JAOXNN020000036.1:2083825-2122325 GCA_028571205.2 Hydropsyche betteni | reverse complement strand
TAAAGCATACTAGCAGTTCTAGTTAGTGATCAAGTTGGAAAATGCCTGCCGTTATAATTTGCCTATAACATATATATTTGTTTTTTGTTGCCGTTTCACTCTAACACCATTCGACCGACCGCCATGAAAATTGGCATGTATATGTATTTTTTTATGGAGAAGGTATTTAGCATCATTAAAATAGGATGAACTTATTTCCCGAAACCCAAAACGGGACGGTCTACAAAAAAATGTTCTCCCACCTAAGTATATAAAAAAAATATTTTTTTACCGAGAAGGTTTTCGTATCATTAAAATAGGGTGACCATATTTTTCAGAACCCTAAACGGTACGGTTTGCAAACAAATATTCGCCCCATACATCGTTCGACCGATCACCATATAAAAAAATAATTTGATTTAAAACGCCGAGTCCCGAGCAACGCCGGGTACTACCGCTAGTAACAAAAAAAAAAAAACAAAAAAAAAACAAACAAACAAATAAATTCCGAAAACTCAAAATTATATACAGCATCAAAAAGCGACACATTACAGAAACGCCACGTTATCCATCAGTCAACAGTCATCACGAGCGGTACACCACCACCGTGAGCGGTCCCCATAATAAATTAAGGGCGGCGGGACTTTGACGCCGCAGACGTCACCTACAAAGCCTCCGGAGGCTTTCGGCGTCCGTCCTCGGTTAGGTAAGACGCTTAAGTGAGATCGGACGCCGGGGCTTCGCCCTAACGAGCCCCCGGCCCGGGGTTGGGGGCGCAGCCCCGCGAAATATGACGGTCACGCCCGGCAAAGTAGCCCCATGCTCTTTTTGCGCGGTTGATGTATGAAGATAAGATGGCGAAATAAATTTCGCCGGACTAAGTAGTGCGCGCAATTAGGGTTAATTTTCTTGACGGACGGCGCGTGTCGGGCTTAATCGACGCTCACTAATAGGGGCGGTTTATATGGATTGTTCGGTAGTCGAAATTGGAAATGTATTGTGAGGTTTTGAATTTGAATTTTTTCAAATGATACGTTTTCTCAACATCGTCAGTAAAAAATATTTGTACTATTATTATTATACTAGTATATAGGCCCGATATTAATAACATCGGTTGTGAATTACGTAATTATATATTATATAAAAAAAATAATTCTATGTAAAAATATTTTATAACCATTCCGTTGCGAAAAGTCGATGCCCGTTTGTTATATATAGAGGATAATGTATAGGCTCAATTTTGATAACATCGGCTGTGAATTTATAACCATACTATTACGTAATAAAATAAAAATTACAAAGATTATAGCCGTTATTATAATGACCATAAAGACTAAATTTGGAGATCGCGATTTTCGAGCTCGAGAATGATGTAAATAGTGATTATAGTAGATAGTATATATAGATGCCCGTACTCGATTTGAATATTTAATATTTAATTAATAAAACAAATTCCCTTATTACTGTCACAATTACGACGTATAAGCAAAGCCAGAGGCAGTAGGTAATAAGCATCATATTATAGACGTTAACTTTATACGTATATAAAGACCATACTCGCAAAAAAGTCGCGAGCATCATTGAAAAGACGAACACACGCACAGAAATCCGCTATTATATATAGGGGATATTAAGGGATGACCTATTTTTTTCGAGTAGATTTTGAAAAGACAATGTTGAAATGCTACTGTTATCTTTTTTCGAAAAAATATTTCTTGTTAGTAATGTAGTGATTATCAGTCATTAATCATTATGGTTCATTTAAAAACATAATGTACAGCGAGGTTGAATTTTTTATTTGTTTCGGTGTAACGGTTTGTTAATATTATAAAATTATGTGAAAATTTAAATTTTCTGTAATCAGATGTAGTTTGAGTGGAAAATTTCATTTCTGAGTAATTTTCATGCTTTGAGTTCATGTAAAATTTATACAATCATGTATATTGTAATATGCTGAATATTATTATATGTTATGTAATGAGTTATCTACTAGATTACATTGTTCTAAAGTTATATTAATATATTAAGTTCTAAATGAAATATGAATCAGATACGAATTATTTAGCATTGAATTAAAATAATTATTTTATAGAGTAATTGATTATCATAAAAATATTTAATAATATAAATAATGCAGTAACTTCAACAGACTTTATTTGAAATTCAACGAAACTAAGAGAATTCTATTTTTATTACCTCGAAAAAAAAAACTATATAGACCAACACAAAATCAAAACAACGACGAAGCTTATTTGAAACCACTAAGGAAACGCAGAGGAAATAGAAAATGACCTTTGAAACAAACAGCACGAGACGGAAACAGAGTCCATTTGACGAAACCAAAGCCAAAAGTTGATCCTCGGATCCGCGCAGAATACAAAATACACACAATTTTTCACCAACTAATCCTTCGCCATCGTCATCCTACAAAACACGAAACCTCTCACGACCGAAATTCCACCATCGACCACAAAAACCATCAACACAATCGAATCGCAGCCGGAAAACGTACAACCTTTTCGCGCCGAACGTGTCCAATTAATTTGTACCGGAACACAGCCGCGCTGCTTCCCAACGCTGACCCGTTACTGTCCCGATATTTGTACCCCGGGACACGGGACCATCCCGAAATTAATTTATGGCCTGGCGCAAATGGAAATTTATTGTCTTCGTGTAAAGTTTTCGCACATTCGAAGAACGCGGCGAACGGCTGTAAAACACGCCCGCGTTTCAGACGACTTAAAACTGCGAAAGCAAACATCGTATAGAGGAAACAACGGCCCCTGCTCGCTGTGATTTATATCGTTTACTATTTCGGATTTAATTAATTTATATGTAGAGTTTTCCGTGTGTATGTATACAACGCGTTACAAAAGTCTCTTTAAAGCTTTAAAGAGGTGATAGGTCGTGTTATTTGGAACATTTTAAACTGAATATACCTTAGTCCGAAGTATTATAGTTTTCGAGTTATTATTATTTGTAAGAGTTAGCGTTTTGAAGATAATTCTAAATTTACAAAATCTTTATTATTTTGTATTCATCTCTCAACGATATGTACGTGGAGAGTGCATAAATTTCGTCCTTTGATTTCATTTTGTATCCTAATTTTGAAAATCGATTAGACATCTGAATTTTTTATTTGAATTTGAACACTTTGCATCGTCATTTTTCAAACAAGACTAACCGAAAAAACACTAATTTCCCTTAACTTCAACAAAATTTTTGTAATCGATCATGTATTTTATATATTTTTGTATCGGTATTGAAATTTTTACTTATATTTATGGATACAATAAAAAAAAAAGATTTTTTTACCATGAAACTTTGATTTGGATACTATTAATGCGCAAGTGCGAGATTTTGAGTTTTTTCAACTCAAAAACTATGTTACTTTGGAAAAAGGTAAGTTCAGCTTAAAATATTCCAAATAACATGAATTATTAAGACTTTAAGTAGACCTTTGTTACACTCTGTATATTATGTTTATGAATGTATAATATCGTTGTATAGTAAATGTAAGGGATAAGTGGATTTCGTATACGGTTGGAACCATAAAAACGATGGAATAATATCGCTTTGATGTTTATTCAAATCGGTTCAAGTCCATTTCTTAATATTAAAAAAAATAATTAAAATCCATAGAGTTCAGAGAAACATCATTGAATAAATCTAAATAGAAAAATAAAAACAGTCGCAAAAACCCATCTGTTGAAAATCTCACGATTTGAATTGTAAATTCAACGGAATCAACTTCATTTGACATCCGAATCGAATTAAACATGGCTTGGATGTTATTTTTCCCTGAATTAAAAACAATATTATTATTTAATTTTAATAAAGCCGATTTGAGAGAATTACGCACGTCGTGCAAACAGACCGAAATTGTTCCGCAAACGGACGTTGCACTTTCGCGAAATCTCGTCAGCATACAAGCTCGGAACAAGTTGAAAGTGTCGAATATGCAAAAGTTTCTGACACTTGCCATATCGCAGGAGCGTTTTCAACTCCGACAACGAAATGTTTAGCTTTTGCAAAGCGCACTAGCTCATAACGTCCAGTTCTAGCTGAAAAACTATTCGAAACTACACTTTTCAAACTAAAGTTTTGAGAATTGCTGAGTCCTTCCAGCAACGTTGTGAAATTTTGCCGGACATTGCGCACCACTTCAACCAAAACGTTGCGAAATATGTATGAAGTGTTTAGTTTTTTTATATTTATTTTGAGAGAGTTGAGTAAAATTTATTAAACGTATTTGATTCTGTTTTTTAACTTAAAAGTATGTATATGTCACAGTCCAAGTGTATTTCTGTCCTATTCAGATTGGTCATAAATATACATTTTGAAGGGTTGATTGAGTTTTGTTAAGTTTGGTTTGGTTTTTTTCGGAAATTTCATTTGTTTTGATCGTAGTTTTAAATAATGTTAGATTAAATTGGGTTGAGTTGACAAATCATAATTAAGATAACTTACGAAATACTAATGGAATGCTAATGATAACTTGTATTGTTGACACCAGTGTCACAATGTGGTTAAAATGGAGTTGAGGACCATAGTATATACACAGCTCGGCTTTGTATATCATAAAAAAGCTCATTTAATAAGTTAAAAATTGGGCAACCGCCAGTTAAAAACATAACTTTGAAACGGTTGTCAAATTTCACAAAAATATGCAAGATTTTTTGCGTCTTTCATACAAAACGCAATCACACAAACGTCACGTAACATACGTACAATACTAAAACGTTTCCTCTTCAATCTCGAAACGAACACGTCTTATGAATCATACATCGAACGCATCGATCAAAATCAAATCTTTTTCTTCGACGCAAACACTTTTTATATACTGCGTAAAAACTTTTTCATCCCCTAAGACGAACGGACATACCGAGAATTGGGAAACGTGCCCGCCGCGGCCCTTAGGGAGCGAAGAATCCGTAATTTCTCAGCGAATCGGGAAACCGACTCTATTTCCCCATACATCAAAGTCACCTACCACCCAAGGAGGACAAACTAGCCGACAGGTTGGAAGTATCATAAGAACTGTGTACGCCGCCGAAAAAGCAACGCCCTCATCAATCACGGCCGCGGGATGTTTGTCATCCGAGCTTGATTTTCATTGTGCCCGCCGAAGATGACCTCTTCGGCTCCTTCTGGGGTGTATCTCCCTTAAGAGAGACACAAAGGTGATTTATCGCTGACACAGTATAAATATGTGCAAAACGTCAAAGATCGACGTGTAAAAATGATCCGAGGAAACGGCCGTTTTCGTACGGTGCGGAAAATTCGCCGGAGTGTCCTTTGTGGCGTGGAAGATGTGCGAATTTTGCGTTTGTTTTGTGTTTCGGTTGTATGGAGTCGAAATTTTGATTGATTGTGATTTGTGAAAATGCTGATGGTGTTTAAGCCGGATCATTAATTATGTATGAATTGAGAACCTATAATGTGCATGCAAGCAGTGGGGGCTTGTTAATAGAGAGTGTGAATTTGCAGCATCTGTTATTTAAATCGGAAATATATTTTGAGACATAAAAAATATTAATATGATTAAATGCTATTTCTAATGTTGTAAATTCTCATATTTTCAAGTTCTACTATTTTTAAACTGGAATTGTTATTTGTTTCAAATGCAAAAAAAATCCTCGACCTTCACTTACTTTTAGAATTTTTATGCACCACAACCTCTATTATCTAGATCGATCAAAATAATAATAATTTTTTTTCAAATAGCAGATTTCACAATTTTTTTGCATAGTTTGCGTCCAAAAATTTACAAGCATGTAACAAAATTATACTGAATATTAACAGACTCGACTATGAATTACTAAAACCCGACAATAATTTTATTTTTAAAGTAATCGTATAAAATTAAAGCAACATAATTTATTTTCAAAACAACTATTATATTTTATACAAAATAAAACGATTTCTATATTTTAAAAAATTGGAATTGAAAAGACTCCTCATAAACGGCGTTAAAAATTATAACTTATTAAATTATTATTTTGGGAACCGATGAATGCACTACTACAGTAATTTTATGTTATGTCGCAAATACTACCAGTATTAAATAATTAAAAATAGTAAAAATAAATGAACTGTAAATATATTTGAAGGTTATATGCATAATTAAATACATCAAAAATTTTTGTTAATAATTTAATTTAATTTCTATTAATTTTTTTAATCTCGATTATCTGAATTTTTCATCTCTTCATATCTTCAACATCTCTTCTCTAAAGTTCCACCACATTTTATTTTCTATACCGACTCCAAATCAAAAAAAATTTCCACATGCAAACAAACCTCCCACAATCCGCCACCGATCAACACACCGCACACCCAAACCCATCAATCAGACACAATTCCATTATCACAACGAATATCTCAAGCAAACAACCATTACGCCCCGATCCCGATTGAATATTCAACGAGAAAATCGTATACACAATTGAATCAAACAATCGTCGATCCCGAAACGGCCACCTCGCGTAAAATTTAATCGCGCCCCGTCCCGCCGGAGCGTCAGTTTTGATTTATGTCCCGCGTCCCGGTCCTGTTGCGTCCCGGGCATAATTCGCCAATCTAAATGATAATAAGCCCGGCGGACTTTTCGGGGATTGGCCGCGGCCGCAGCTAAATCTTCCCCATCAAAGGGGTGCTCTTCGGCGGCGTGGTCCCTTTTTTTATTGCCGGTGCTTTCGTCGTATATCGCAGCCTTTTCGGCGGCCTCGGCGTGTCTGAAACAAGACACAAAGCTGGAAAAATGGTCGCCAAAGACGTTTTCACCTTATAAAATGGTGGGGGTTTTTTTTTTCGGAGGGAATGTGTTTCGGCGGTGTTGCTTTTTTGCGGTGTTATTATGTTTGGTGTAGTTTATGTGGTTTTGTTCGAAGGGGGTTTTCTGATTGCGTCCGCGTTGCATAATTGAATCAGTGCGAGTTTTCTTTTGGATTGAATCATAAACAGGTTTAATGTATAATTCGGTTAAATTTCAATTTGAGTGTTTTGTGAAGCGTATTTGATCAAAGATTAATTAAGTTGAAGGTAAAAAAATGAAAAATTATAATAAGAAAAATTGTTTAATTTGAAAAAAAAATATTGCGTATTTTTTTGTGAAGGGAAAAATTAATGAAAATAAAGTAGAAATTATTTAACCCGAAAACGTTCAATGCGGAAATTCGGTTAATTATAAATAATATTTCGGCCTTGGCAAAATACTACGTACGTATTTTATGTTATTTAAAATTAAATTCTTTTGACACAAAAACATATTTCGGTCCCTTTTATTTCTTATTAAACATTTTCCGCTGTATTAAAAAAAAACATACACATCAAATTATTCTTATTTCGATTACATTTCATAATTTCATAATAAATTATAAAAATAGCTGCACGTTATTTTCTAAAAATTTTATTAGATCGAAATAATCGAAAAAATAATAATTTTTAGATGAAAGAATTATTTTAATAAAAAAAAGGTATATATTTTCTTGGATATCATTTGGGAACTCTTATTTCAATATTTTTTTCAGATTAAATAATAAAATTGATAATATTATTACTCACACATAACCATTCTAAATCTTTGATCAATATTAAAATCAAATCACTACAAGTTATATTCTAAAAACTGTATTAGATCGAAAAAAATTATATTTTAAGATCAAAGGATTGTTTCAATCAAGGATCCCCTATATATAATCATGAATTTCTGTGTGTCTATGTGTCTGCGTGTTCGAATGACGCTCGCAATTGGCTTTGCCTATATGTCGTCTGGTGACAATAACAAATGAGCTATTTTGATTTTATTAATTAAATATTAAATATTCAAATCAGTTACACATTTCGGGTTCACACAATCGGGTTTTCACATTTTTCCGTTTCTCAACAAATCCACTGCCGATTTTATCGGGCCTATTTACTAGTAATATCATTTTTGGGAACTTCAATAAATTTTTTGGCGCAAAAAAAAACGCACTACGACACAACCATTCAAAATCTTCAATTACAACCAATATCAAGTCACGTCCGAAATAAAATTTCAACGCAATTTATATTGAGAACCGAAATTCCTAAATACATATAAAAAACATCCACAATTTCAATCAATTAACCCCCATATAACCCAGCGCAATCACAGACCGGAATTCGCCGTATACACGTCTCGGTCGCAATCTAGATTGCGCCGTCGCCATTATTGTCCCTCAATAGTCCCGGTACAAAGCAGTCCTCCGGATTCCGGGACCCGATCCCCCAGGAATTCAATCAGCGGAAAAATGTTTTGCCGCCGACCTCAACTTTGTCCCGCAACTCTTTTCCCGTACACAACTCTATCCGGGTTCGATTACACAATTTGCTCGCTCACGCAGTCCCGGCACGAACGTGGTTACCGCTTGATTTCCGAAAAGGCTTTTGCATTTGGTTTGACGAATGGCGCTGATTTCGTTTATTTATTCCGGGATGAATAAACGGCGAGGATCCGATAGAGGCGCGCCGTTTGCGTACGGGGCTGGAATTCGTTTTTGGGGCTGTTTGTGGATTTATCTGGGATCTGCGTGTGTGTGTGGAGGTTTTTTTGTTTTGGAATGTGATGTTTTGTGGTGGTTGTGTGAATTTTTTGATGTGTTATATTATAAAATGGATGTTTTGTGTGGTTTTCGAACGAATGAAGTGTCGCGGTTTATTCAAAAGTTCATATTTATTTATTTGATCGCATCCAAAGCAATAAAAATGACCGAAAAATTTCAAAATACAAATTTGAAAATTTAATTGAGAAAAAAAATGAAATAAATAAATAAAAATGTATGTAACAGTTTATATGAAATTTAATTAATTTCCTTTGTAACATTTTTTTTAATAATTTGTTTTTTTATTTGAGTATTATTGTTCTTCTTTTATTAAGTTCAATATATAGAAAACTTATGGTATAGAAACCATATTGCGACACAGAAGATAAGAATGGAATCATAACTTCAAATTCTACTTAAGACTATTAGCTTAACTCAAACTTTTTCGTTACCGTTTATTTTTCATGAAAGTTTCCTTGTGTAAATAAAATAAAACAAACAAAGTTATTATATTATAAAAAAAATACTATTTATATAATTTTATCATATAATACATATATTTTCTTATATATAAAATTCAATTAAATTCTAATAAAAATATGGATCAACACAAACCTAAAAATAAGCATTCAAATTAATATTTTATTACACCATAGCACCCACGTAAACATAATAAAAATCCCTAGCACCCACACCATCATCTCCATACCCACGATCGCTCGTTATTTTTGCGAAAGTGCGACAGTTCCATTTTCAGTACGCTCACCTACCGAAACCGCAAAACGTAAATCCTGGAACGCTTATGAAGATTGACACGTTAATTCCGCTCGACTTCCTCGCGGGACGACCCTCGCCAACTCCTGCAGGATTCAGCAGGAAGATGGGATGGGCAGGTGAACGAAGATCGGTGCTGCTTTCAGCTTCGGGTGTATAAAAATAATTTATCAATGTATAACGGGTCTGAATTGTGAAATCGTTATTAGTGGTTCGGTTGGTTGTGTGAATATCGATGAAATTGAATATATGTATAATATGTTCGATTTGAAATTGGAATTTTTTGAATGCTGATCGTATATTTTATTATATTGATATACGAATTTAATAATGAAATTCAAAATATTTCATATAAAATGCTCATTTTTCTTATAGTGATGTTTCAGGTAAAAGCTCTTTGAACTTGTCCTTTTGGTCATTAAAGCAACATGCTGGAAAAAAATTCTGTCGTCCACCATAAAATGTATCTCTTTTTCCGGTATGCGGAAGAGTTTTCCAGGTATTAAATTTCATCCTACATAAAAATATTGATTCAGGAAGCTATTTTTGTTTCGAACTGGCGTATTAGTTGCAATGTATGAGTACATACCACTGTTGTGGACGTTTGTAGTTGACGATTAAGTGGTTTTCGTTGTATTCGATCGGAGTGGTGTGTTCTCTGGACCACATGGATACTTTTGTGGATAATTCAATGTACAGTACTGCTCGATGAGATTCCGTTATTTCCAATTATTTATGATTAAAAGAGTTTCTTTCGATGTGAGCAATGGTTTTCCTTCTAACACTAATGCATTGAATTATTATAATTTACAGTAATATTTTATGACTTTCAATGATTGATCATTCACCAAAATATTATAGAAAACCCCAATTAGTTTTACCCGTTGTTGGACATAATATGCACTCATTTTAATCTATAAAAAAGATTGAAAATGAATATGTTATGATCTTTCCGAATCCTTCGGTCTTTTAGTGGTCACCCTATAAATAAATTTGATTTTAAATTTTTATTATCACAGGATCTTTTTTTCCTTTTTGTCATATCGAAAGTCGCAAGGGTGTATTAAATTTTTATAAATATTCTTCATGTGAGTTAATGCACATAATAAAAACTTGTTACCCATTATTTTTCCGCAATATTAACTCCGTGAAGAAAGTTGTAATAAATTCTCGATGTACGACTCCAATCTTCATAACGAATATTAAACTGTGATCGTGAGCTATTACTGTCGCTTACATCACTGTTAAAAGAATTCATTCGTAATTTATTATTGCTCTTAAAGAAAATTAAAAATTTAATGGAATTATTTATGATCACTATGCCCGAGTTTAAACGACTTCGCGTTTTTATATCGAACAAGCTTACAAAATTAAATTAACATTTCCATGCTATTTTTCTGCACGATCATATTTCACCATTAATATAAATTTGCGATGTGTACGATATTCAGCACATAAAATTACGTATTTAATTATTTAAAATTAATTAAAAACCTAGAGCAAATACAATGATATTTCAAATGAGTATTTATTCATAATATAATATTACATTGACGTAATTGAATATTACGCTCATCTGGCTGAAATATTTTCGGTTCAATGAAATGTTAATTAACGATCAGTTATTCCCAGAAGCTGAATTTAACACGTCAATTCATCATAATTTCACCTAGCACACGGGAGACATAAAATTTCCCTTTTCGTGTTCGACAGAATTTCGATTATCAAAATTAATATGAGCGCACTTACACAAATGACACGCCATTTTTAACACCCCGCCGACGTTTTTATAATACTTTTTAACGACATTATGCGCAAATACAATCACTTTTTAACTCAATATCGTATCTTTCGTTTTATAACTCCCGACGCGGTCGTATAATCTCTCCATGAACTTAGTTCGACGAGTTGTAATTTTGTTTCGCTTAAAGCTCAACAGTGTTGCCGGGCCGAATAAGGCTTTTATTGCTTTTCTTCTATCGAATCGACTTCTTTTATTGCTGGACGAATGTGTTGGAGAATATTAAATTTTAGAATGAAAGAAAGGTAATTTGACTGGATTAAGATGTAGTTTATATGGAATTGAAACATTTGAAAACAAGAATAGAATGTTGTCTTTTCGTTAATAATATATACAGGTGGAAAAAGGTGATAGATAAATTTTGAAGAGTTAATTATTCCAAACATTATAGTTTTTCAGT
The DNA here is from genome assembly GCA_028571205.2 of Hydropsyche betteni. NCBI lineage: Eukaryota > Metazoa > Arthropoda > Insecta > Trichoptera > Hydropsychidae > Hydropsyche > Hydropsyche betteni. The sequence goes on along the minus strand of JAOXNN020000036.1, from coordinate 2,110,804 downwards.
TATTTAAAAAAAATTATTGAAATTATTATTATAATAACTGCGTAACTTAAAAAACTTGTATGTTTTTCCAATTTGTTAACATAAATAGAATATTCCATACCATTCGGATAAACTTTAAAATTTTTTTATCACGTTCATGCTAAGTGGCAAACTTTTCAATCAAAAATTTAATATGCACCATGTATCAATTATAAGAGGAAAGTTTTAATTGGTAAATTAAGCGGAATTATTGATTCGCTTCGTTTTCGCCGATGAAAAAAATTTAACGCGATCGGCCTCGCAACTTTCAATAATTAAAATTGATCGAGCAATCGACTTAATCGCATCGTTTATTCATTACAAGTTTCCGTATCGAACACTCGAGCGGCGACACAATTTTCCAAATGTTTTATTCGATCGTCGAACTCGCTTTATCGTTCCAACCTTTTACACAAATTAGTGTAATAATTCGTTGGAGCGTTGGCCGCGATTTCTCTCGAAACTCCGAGCGAAGTCGCTTCCTCAAATCTGATATCCTTTGCAGGACGATTCACTGAAGGAGAGCCACTTTATAAGCGATGTTAGAGCTTTCCCGCATTATCCTTTAACTAAGACAGCGAAATATCTCGAAACTAACTTCGAAAACCTTTGACGTGTAGCGAACCATTGAAAATGCATGCACAATCTAAAAGCAGAAACGGACAGAGCTTTATACACTACAACAGGAATTATTAAAAAAATAATGAGTAATTGGTTTAAAGTAAAATATAAATTTAATCATTATTATGAATACATAATAATTTGATATAAAAAAGTGAAAATCAAAATGTGCATTACCTTTATAAAATAAATGTGCATTAAATTTGAACACTTAATAAAATTATTTAAAAAAATAAGTATGCATTTTATACAAACATTAAAATGTGTGCATTTGAAAAAATATCTGTACCTTAAAGCGAATAAAACGCGCATTAGAATTAAATATAAAGTAGGCAACGTCGCAAAAGTAAATGGGGCGAAGTATTGTATTGCCTGTGGAGAAAGACTTTACTCTAGCGAAGTTGCCACCTCTCTATCATTTCAATGCATAAACCATTCTTTCTATTGCACATTTCATATTATTATTATTCACTTTATAATGCCCAAAAAAATTTTTTCATTGCACACTACAAAAAAATAGAAATAAAATGATGTTCAATATGAGATTCTTGATTGCACCAGAAATAATGCACACAGTATATCATTCTAATACACAAGTCATTCGTTTTAAGGCACAATCTATATTTTTTAATGTTAAATCGCGCCCATCGCACAGTTTAATCGCACCCATGTAAAAATAGTCGATTCGACAACAGAAAGAGTATGTCAACTAGAAGATTTTGTACGAAAATTTTTCAAGCTAAACTCAATCCGCATACCTCCATACAAAACACACGTCGGATTCCCACGTTTCGGACAACCACTCACGAAATTCGGGGGATATCCCGGGATAATTCCGAGGTCCTGTCCCGCATCGTGAACCCGCTAAATCGTCGGGGATGACAAAGGTTTTTCGCATATGCCTCGTACGCAAAAATCCTCGGGTCATTTACGAGGGACCGCATTTTTGCTTTGGTCCGTCCGTTTTTCTTTATCTTTTTTTCCTTCGCAGGAGCACTCCGTGTCGTCTATATCCTGGTTGTCGTCGCGCCCGTATAACCTTAAGGATCGTGACGTTTTCGACGAGGGTGCACATGCCGTCTGAAATGTACGTGTAGTAAATTATCCTCGTGATGAGACGATGGAAAAAATCAAATGATCTTTCCTGGACGTGGATGGTCCGAAATGTTGAGTCATTGTTGTGATACAAAATCATATAATATATAAAAATTGTACGCCTTTGAATATATTTTTTTAGTATAATATTGAAAAAATTGTTGATGAATAGTTTTTTGATTAATTTTAAAATTATGAAAAATAAATAAAGTTTTGTAGAGTGCTGAAAAAATTCAAAAGCTCGTCTTCGTTTAGCAGTTTGTGTCTCATCAGAGCGACTTTTAATTTTAACGTCGTTTCGAAATTGCTGCTGAAATTTTTAATATGAACTGTAAAAGTTTGCAACTTCAGAAATGCGACTTACTTAAAAGAATTTTAAACTAAAAACAACGACACGGTCTAATTAAAAAGTCTGTGGCGCTTTGCTACATACAAATAATTGACGTTACGTGAACGAAACAAAACAAATTGAAGAAAGTTTTAATTGGCGCTTATCCCTCAGAAATAAATACCGCATTTGCAATACGAGCCTAAAAAGTTAATAAGCATCAATTATTCGCATTTATTTTGCTGTTTTCGAACATTTTAACGTTCATTGGAACCGCCTAATGATCTCATTTTAATTTCAGAAACGAATTGCTACTTAATAAATTACACGGTGTTTAAAATTTTACTGAAATGCCAAATATAATATTTCCTCAAAGTTTCTTCCATTCTTCTCGATACCGATATAGAAATATTATTGAAACGAAACGGTTCTAAAGCAATTTTCGTTGAAATGTATTGTCGTTGATTTCAATCGAAACTCACAATTCGGAAAGCATTAAGCCCTGCATTGAAATTCGAAAACAACCAAAAGCTCATTCAGTTTTATTTTGTATTGTTGTAGAACGAACCGTATGTAATGTAATTCTTATACGGCACAAATAAACGCGTCTATTATGCTTCGGCCAAACAAAAACCGTATATTTTCTTTGATTCTTTTTAATGCGAAATTAACGTCCCTCCGAAATCCACGTAGAAATTTCTGGATCGTAAACAACGCTGAAAACCCATTAAAAATGCTTCATTAACAAAAAAGAACGATAATTCGCGAACGTGAACGAAATGGCAATACAGTTTGAAATTACGTTGCAATCGAGCTAAAACCTTATTTAGTGCGAACTTTAGATTCCGGTCAGGGAAAATCTCATTTCTCTTAACGACCTCACACTAGAAGACGGTCGTCGTTCGTCTCGTTTCCTTCCAGACGATGTTCTTTCTTCGAAATCCACCGCCGAATAAAACAAAATAGAACGGAAAACACTTCGGGTCTAATGACGTGCTTAGTGTACGGTCAGACCGGAAAACCCGATGATTTCTCCTCTTTCGCGAACTTTCCAAAACGCGGCTTTATTTCAGCGGAAAATAAATTGAAATTAGCAAGTTGGAAGGTTGCTAGTTTGTTTTTAGCGGTACGTTTTTTTGGTGGTAGCTTTTAGCGCTTAACTCGAGTCCGTTTTTAAAAGTTTTCAATTTCTCATCTCTCGCCGGGAATTGACGTTCCGGTGGAAAACACTGCATTTTCTTCGCTCCTCGGAGTGCTCTTTAAAATGGTGCAAACACGTAGACGGTTCACAAAGTGACAAATCAGCACTAAAAGTAGGGCAAGAGACGAAAGACGAGCTTAATGTATTTTTGAATTTTATTTCTTATTTTCGATCTAAACGTAAGATATAAATCCAACGTTTTTCTATGATAATATTCACTTATTGACTTATTCACACGGAATTTTTAAAATATGGTATACAAAGTAATCGGTTTTTTATTTAACATTTAAATAAAAATTTTGATATAAAGAAAAAAATAATAGTATATAACTTTACATTCTAAATTCAATTCTACGTAAACCAAATGCAATATTTTACAAATCAAATTCAAACATAAAAAAAGTTATTTTCTTCATTATTCTATTTTTTTATGATTTTATGGAAAATATAAAAGAAATTATAGTTACATGCCCATGGTATCTATTTTTAGATTGGTTTATTAAAACATGTAATAAACTATGTATTTAAAAAAAATTGAGAATCACCAACTGAGATTATTAATGTCAAATTGAAGAATAGATTGTTTTTCATTCATTACCATCGTAATCAATAGTGTCATATCATATCATATAATATTACCGTAAAAATATTATCATTATCGTTGTCGTTGTTGTTAAATTAGTATCATATTATAGTTCCATTGTCATGACAATTTTCTAAATATTATATTTCCGATGGTTCAATTTGAAATTCAAAAAATTCAATTTAATTTGAAAAGGATTGGATTTAACTTACATAATATAGAATTTAGATTGAAAAAGCTGTATGAAGTTTATAAAAAAATACATATATAATATATAAAAAAACACGGCTTAACTAGTTTAAAAAATAAGATATAAAACCATTGAAAAATATATGCAGAAAACCTCCCCTCGCACCGAATAAAACCCAATAATTTTCCACAAGTCTGAATAGAAAAATCGCGCGAAATATAAAAACCACGCAAAATAATATCGCGTTCGAACGGACCAACAACGGTCGCAACACACAATAGAAACGAGCCGGGTCAAAAGTTGGGAAAAACTTTCGCGAACGAGGAGTTTTCCCGCCCTCGGGCGGAAATTCGGATGCGACGCATTAAAATTAATTCCATTGTCCGACTTTCGCCCTAATAAATGTCTGAGGCCCTTTTCCAGCCCGAGATCGGTTTCCGGACCGGGGAAAACTTGCGAAAAAGTAAAATGTCGTGTAAAAAGTTGCACCGCTCCCGTCTCGTATTATTTATTTTCCGTATACTCTTCACGTAGCGGCGGGTCGTTTGTTGAAGTCGAAAATATTTTTTTTTTCACCCCAGGAGGTGTTGTGTGTTCGCTTTTTATTTTCTATGGCCGTCTTGTAAACATGGTTTTTCAATTATATTTTTAGATATTTTCTCTTGTACGGTGCGGTCGGGTGGTTCGTTAAGTTCGATGATGTTATTATTTCTGAAAAGATTCCGTTTGTGTCTCGAGGTTGTTTTGGAGAATAATAGAGTTTTTGTGAATAAAAAGAATATTCAGATTTAAAAAGGTTTTTATGAAAATACATGGTTTTTTCGTTTCGATTTTTCGAAAAGTGTAATATTTTTTTAAAAATTCATTTTTGTATAAAAGTATAAATTTTATATTTTGATAAAAAAAACTCTTAAATTATGAAACTCTCACATATAAAATATTATACTTTTACTGAGATACTCTAGATACTTAAAAAATTTTTTTAGTTAAACTCTAAAACATCAAACAATATATTGTAGGAATTATACCATAGAAAATTGAATCTTCACCGTCGACAATCGACAAAACGTGCAAAAACTTTCGCCGCATAATTGGAAACGCAGCTGATGCCCGTTCGCTAAAACGTCGTCGTGTGATCGACGATCGAACTTTTTCTCTTCTCCCAGACATGCACAATTTCGACGAATTTGCCTTCTTCTCGCAAGACTTTTCTTCCCGTCGGGAAAACCGAGATTACTCACGGGAAAACTTTCAGCGTGTCTCGGTCGACGCTGACAGACCGGAATTAATTACGAAAAGAACAAAACCGATCGACAACTAAAGGATTCGACGCTGAAATGAACAATCTGGTCACTTTGATATGCAAACTTCTAACATTTTATTTGTCATCGATTTTTTGTTTTAAAATACAGCAACGCTTGAAGCGTCGCTGTATGATGGACACGTCCATACTTTTTATACGAAATACTTGACTTATCAAACTAAAATAAAAAAAACGTAAAATTTTCAAAAAACTTTTCGAAGTTCGATTTACGATCCGATATATTTTTTCGTTGCGATTCGCAGACGTATTGCAAAACGAAAGTGCGCGGTTTTTATTTATGGCGCGCGACACGTGCAATAAAAAGCCCCTCGTCCGCCATTGCAGCTTGTAATTTATACGAAATGACAAAAACCGACGGCAATAATGGCCGAATCGAACGGGCCTTTGCGTGTTTTCGATACTGCCTCATATCTCGTTGTATAATAACATTATATAAATATGTCGAACGTTAAACGTCGGTTTTGTGGATGTGCGTTTGACGCAATCAGATTTCGAATATCGCTTTGCGGTTTTTGTCGGCGATGTGCGTTCGTTAAACGTGATGTGTCGATATGGGATTTCGTGAAATTTTGCGAAAACCTATTTTCTAATAATGGACATCGATCGGGAAAATTTAATAATACCATTTAATCAAATTTTGATGTATTAGATACTGTACTGATTCCAATTCGGCTAGAGTCGAGGAGTCAAAGTATTTTATATGAGGTCGAAGTTGTAAAAAAATCAAGAAACTTAGACTCCTTTTTATAATTTTATAGCTAAAATCGATTGTTTCCTTTGTCTCGGACGGAATTTCGAAACAAAGGCCCGGTTTTGTTTCAATGACATATTCTTAGCCCTACATATGTTTTGAAAGAATTTTTTAACGTAAATAAAATATTTAAAACAAAATCAATATCATGTACATCCAATTTTCTTTTACATAAACGTACGAATACGTTCCGGAGACTACGGTAAGAATCGGCTCAAGTCGAAATCGTCAAATTTTGAAGCGAATTCACAGACTTAGATATTACTATAGTATTATATAAAATAAATGTCTTAAAAAAACTTTTATTACCTTTAAACAAACTAATCGAAGTTCTTTCTACATTTCGCATGTTTTCACCAATATAATCTATTTACTTTTAGAGAAAACAAACCTAATCCAAAACTTCTTTTAATAGTCTTGTTGTTTTCGATCGATAACAAACGACCCATCCGACCTAGAAAACGTCCTTCAATACTCACAGCAAATTCCACCGACAATCAAGCGCGGATTAATACCTCCGATTAATCACAGCGCTCAAATTAAAACGAAACCCTTTACTGCATGCACCCGGAGCCGAATCCGACCGAATAGATGGATTTACACATCTAACCCTTATCCGGTGTAATTTTTTCACCCGTTCGTGAACAAAATGAATGTTTTTTAATCGTGGAGCTGGAAAAGGCGGCGGACTCGTTTGCCCATCGATCAACGCCATCCTTTGTGAATAACGAGCCGCGTTCATTGTTTCGGGCGCGTCAACTATAACTAATCGTCGCACTTTATTTATTTTCAATTCCGCTTTCTGTGTAGTTTATGTCGTGTGTGTGTGTGATCGTGTAATTGGGGGTGTGTTGCCGTGTATGGCCGCAATGCATCGATGGGTGACAGTCGCCGGTGATTGATAGTGGACGCTTTCTAAATTGGTCGTTCGAATTGACGCTGATTTTCATTTGGGTATATGTTATGCATTATTTGTGAAATTGTTTGGTTCGTGTATAATGTAAAAAAGTTTTGCGTAGTATGCAGAAAATTTTTGGAGAATTTGGGCTCTTTCTTTTCGTGGCTTTGATGATCTGAATGGTTAGGTTTTGTTGGATTTTTTTTTAGTTTAAAACTCTAATTGCAGTCTATAAAATTAAGGTTTCGTCAGTTCAGAGAAGTAACGAAAAAGAAGTTCAAATTCCAAATAATTAAAGCGTTTAGTTTTGAAAAACATTTGCAAAATACCATATCATTGTTTTGTTCGCATACAATGCAAAACTGCTTTGCGTTGTACACAGACTAAGCAATTTTACAAACAATGCGTAATGTATTATACATCTGATGTATTTATTGAAGGATTTCAATTTTGTAAATTAGGGAAATAATAATTTTTTCTGGGTGAAAACTTTTGAAGTTGTTTTTGCATCTAATAAAAAATGATCGATGTGTGCACCCTAAGTTACAAGAAAAATATTAAGAAGTTGGAAGATTCTTTCTAAACTTACATATCCTTTGAAACTTTAGCCATTGTGTTAGTGATTCTTTGTCACAAAAAAATCACATAGTATTAAATCTGAACTTCGTTGCGGCTGAAAAGTTAAGTATTGTTGAGGGTTACTTATTCAATTCGAAGCTATGAGAATTTATATCTTTGAGATTTTCTTACTAAATATAAAAATTAAAATTTTTAATAATCTCACAAATTAATACAACGAATAAACGAACAATTTCATTGAAATATAATATTTCAAAAAAATAAATCATTGATTAAGTTAAAGCATACTTGACAGCATACAAAAGCAAGAACATCTTTATATATCAAGAGGCATGATTTGAATTTTTATTCAATTCAAATTTATAGTGCAAACATAGAGGGCCTGCTTTATGGGCGAAACGTATTGACTGCTTTCATATATTATATTATTCGTATCCTTTTACGCGGCGCATAAAAAACACCGCGCCGAGCGCGAATTTACGGCGACGAATTGAATTGCGGCTTATTTAACTTTTTTTTAGTGGTGTCGTAAAAGTGTATCGGAGCCACGATATATTGTATATTTCGCTTATATGAAATATAAAGCGAAAAAATCGGCGTATAGTCGAATGGTGAGAGCGAACGGAAAATTCTCATGAAAAAGCTTTTGTGCATTATGGCGAAATCGGACTGAATAAACGTGTTTACTACACCGCCGTAATATTTGCACGTTTCAACGGAAATATGTGCGAAAGTATTTTTCTGAAACATAAAATACACTCGAGCTTTTTTGTTTGTCTCAAAATTGTAAGAGTTGCGTAAATCTTATGATAAAAAATGGGGACAATTTGAATGTGCATTTAATAATATTTTTGTGCATTAAAAAAAAATAATGTGTTCATTCGAAAAAATATTTTGATCATTGAAGAAATATCTGTACCTTAAAATGAATAAAACTTGCTTTACAATGAATATAAATGAAGAATCGGCAACGCCGCCAACACGAAACACCAATTGCATAACCATTGTTCATAACTTTTATAATACAATCAAAATGGACCAAATTTTTAAAACGTGATTAAATTTAAATGAAATTTAAATTTTAACAAAAGGAAACTCAAATATTTTACAGTTAAATTGTTTGTTTATGGAAGAAGATTTTACTCTAACAACGTTGCCACCTCCCAATCATTTTAATGCTCAAACCTTTTTTTCTATGGTTCATTTCATATTTTTTCAAACTCATTTTAAATTTCACTTATGCATAATACGAGATTTTTTAATGCGCCAGAAATAATGAACATCGTATATTATTCTAACGCGTAAGTAATTCGTTTTAAGGCACAATATATACTTTTTTAACGCACAGTTAAATCGCATCCACAAAAAAAAATTATTTACTTGCACTGAATCTGTGATTTTATTTAATACAATTCGGAAAGCTTTCATTTCACATCAAATGAAAAACTTTCTGTTTTAACATACAAACACGACATCCAGCAATTTCGTATTACACAAACATCCGCAAAGTTGGCGACCTGAATTCTGCGCGTATTACATCACACGGCGGCGCGAAAATCCGCACCGAATCCGCACAGTTTCAAATTTAATAGAGGCGAGCAATTAAATTTTAATTTTTGAGCATTCGAAACACAACCGGGTCGGCAAAACCGCGGTTTTTCCGCCGCGCGCGAAAGCAACCAGGTTGACGAGTTAATCCGCGAAAGCGGCGCCCAAACTTTTCCAATTACCGGCGAACGAAGGATGAGGGGTGCGGGCCGAGGGGCGATTTGAGAGCGAAAGGGTCTTATCTGGTCGAATTAAAAACTCAACACAAAAAGAAGATTAATAACGTGCCGTACCTGTGAGAACGTCTCAAACTTGCGCACTCTGGAATCATTTCGAAAGTTGCCCGAAGAAAGTTTGTTTATTTTGTTTTTCAAAATGATCGATGGCTTTTTTAATCATCGGCATCGTGTATATGAAGTCAATTTTAGAACAAGATTTTTCTGTTGTAGTCGGGATATTGAATAATTTTTCTTATCATATTAAGGATAGACGATGATGATTTTCAAGTTGGTTAAATATTGAAAGTATCAGGTATCTGATCAATAATAACATCTTTAAAAGGACTCTGACTCAAACTTTTCTGGAGTCGAGGATACGTTGAATTTTATCTGGAATTAAATTGAGTCGTACAAAAATCAACCGACTTTGACTTATTTTTTATTATTTTCTTTTATCTAAAACTGATTTTTTCTTCAAGTAGAAGTCGAAGCTAAGACAAAACTAAATTACGCAGTTGGAGTTGGTAATTTTCTAAATTAATATACAGCTCCAGATCGATCAGTAAATAAAGTTTTTGTAAAAACAAATTCACGGATAATGTCGTGATTAAGAAAAGATTTACCGATCAAAAATATAAAATCGTCACAATACCTAATAAAAAATTGAAAATTTTCAAAATTTTACAGATTCTGCGTTACTGATCAACCGGTATTGATTAACAAAATTTAATTACAGTGCGCAAGCTTTATCGCCGAATATACACGCATCGCACACACTTTTCCATTCGTTCACACGAACTATGAATATTATAAGCCATAAACTTTGATGGTCGTATAAGCACATACGTGCACATGAAGCGGATGTCATAAAATCGAATTTCCATTTCGAAATATACTCGCGAATTTGCATTGCCGTCACGGCGAGATCGCCATCCCTGATCCGCATAGACAATAAACCAAGTTACTACATCAATATTAACAAACAGGAGATCCGAGTTGTGCACGTCGCCGTATATTGGATGTGCGGGTTGAGAAATGTGGGTCATGTATTGATGAAGTGATCGAATTTAGCGATTATTTGATCTATGTTTGATAATTGCAAGAACGCGATCTGAATACGCTTGAGATAATTAATTATTGTGTACTGTCGGATTTGGGTCATGGTGTATTGATTTTTTAGAAAATTTGTAGTGTAAATATATATTTGCAATGTTAAAAAATCTATTTTTTCGAAAAATGTCTTTAAAATGTTAGATATAAAAAAATATTATTATCATAAAACTTTAATTTGAGTTTGAACTCTTTGATGTTTAAAGATTTGTCAATATGAGTTTTTTATGCTTTTATGAATTATAAACTGCAATTTATTTTTTATTTAATGATTTATAAATATCGTAAAAAAATAAATAAATCGCAGCTGCAACCAATGAGTCATAAAATTGTATTGCTTTCACATGCGTTTTACAAAATCGAACGAAACTAAAAAATAGTACAACATAATACTTTTTTCGATTATTACATATAATACCAACACAAAAACGACATTACCAAAATATCAATACACTTTAAAATGCACTAATTCATTAAAAAAAACAACCTCATAAAAAATCGAACCATCTCATAAAGGAAAGCGAAACGCCGCCGGATTAATCAATGACGAAAATTATATCACTTCCTCCCATCTCGCGACGAAATATAAGCACAAAACACATATATAATAATAATATGAATCCTCTTTTTTATGCGGCCATCATCTTGACGATATGAAAGGCGTCGTAACTCGGAGCAGTTTATGCCCTGCGAATGAGCCGAAGACGAAGTTATGGGCCCTTAAATCATCCCGTCAAGAGAACCGGCGAACGTAAACACTTTTGCCTGCTTCGAAACTACCCCGTTTTCCATGGCGAATAAACAAAATTTAATAAAGCGAACCGTCCGCGAGGATTCTTAGACGGAGTCGGGTGTGGCTTCAGGTTCGGGGTGGGATTTGGTGCGTGGAAATGTGACGATGAGTTTGTATTTAATTGATTTTTTTTTATTTGTATGTGTTGTAACATACGCTACATACCTATAGTTGAAGTGTTTATTCTCGCGTATACATACATAGAGAATGCATAGATGGGTTTCAAGTTTTAGAGAAAGCGTACAATACTAGATTCCGCATACATTATCATCAGAGGAAGCATATATTAATATGCAACTGCATTAACCCAACGATATCGATTAGGTAAACCATATAATGAAAAAAATTGATTGATTTGACAAATGAGTTAGTTTTGTTATTGACAGTTGTCAACACGTAAAACACTATTACAAATGTGATAGTTTATAATGTAACTGTCATCTGTGATTGACATTCTCTGCGAAAAGATACGTCAATTTTTGTTCTTCAATTTTTTGTACTTTGTCTTCAACGTATAATATGTATCCGAATGAGTTTTCAATTATAGACAGTTGCTAATGATACGAGTTGTTTTCAGTTTTAATTAAAATAGTTTTCTATGAAGTAATGCTTTTGTTTAGCTTTTGAATGCTGTAACAATAGGATTAAACTTTCTTCTTTATGTTATTTTAATTACTCTTTCGAATGCTGTTGTAATAATGAAAATAGAAAAAAAACGTATAAATAAAAATATTTATTACACATAGAAATTCAACCTTTTAAGCTTCAAATTCAATTATCGGAAAGTATTATTAAAACCACTGTCATAGATATATTGTTATAACATGTAAATAATACATGAAATACACATGTAAATAAAAATATTTATAATACATGCAGTTATACGCTTCAAATTTAACCTTTCATACTTCAAATTCCACCTTCGGAAAATATTATTAAAACCGTTGTCATAGTAATATTACAACATGTAAATAAAAACATTCATAATACATTTAAAAAAGGATACTACATTTTTGTCCAGGAACCATTGAAAATGCAAACGGGTTGCACATCACGTGCCTTCGCTTGTTGCAGCTGAACGCTTTCAGCATTTTCAATGACTATTTTGTCATCCTTTACATTTTCAGCAGGATCGTACGTAATAGCCGTGCACATTTTTTTCGTTCGAATCCTCGAAAGCATAATACATGTACATTCGACACTTCGAACGCGATCGATCAACATTATACATAACAACCCAGTCAAAATCCATCGGTTATTAATTACGATAGTATTCCCGGAACTGTGTAATGAACAAAGCTGTCAGTGCGGGATATTGCGGATAGTTTGCTAATCCTTTTGCAAATAATCCACAAGCGAATTTGGCAAAGTTTCCTTTGTGACGACCACCGCTACGTTCGCAACGGTTAATTGATTAATTTGTGCCACAATTTGAATTATTGTCAACGGCACGATTGGGTATTTTCGCGATGGATCAGCCTTCGTCCATCTCGAATGGGGACGTCATAAAAATTGTTCGAGCGATCAGAAAGTCCAACGTCTCTTTGCCGCGATTCGATCGGGCGTGAAATCGAATCAATCTCGATCGTGATATAAAAAAAAATTTATTTGTCTTAATAAGTTTTTGTTGTCGGCGACGTCGACTTCCGTGTTGTGCTCGTAATTGGATTTTTATTTGTTCGGCCGTCCGTGAGGCAATATGAGAAAAACGAATTGAAAGATGAAATCGGAAAATAATACGCATACGAGCCTGTATTCTATTTTTGTTTTCATTTTTGTGTTTATTTTCGTCTCCGTTTCTGATCCGTGCATATTTATTGACATAAATATTAACGGATCGGGATTTACGTTTACGGCTATTTACGAGGCAATCATAACTTTTTCCCATTTATTTTTGAAGTGTTTCAGTACTCAATTTCATAACACGTCGTGATGAGAAATTACAGATGTGCTTTATTTATTTTCAATCCCGAAATAAAATCACAATAATGAACAAAATATTTTAATTTGTAGATAAATGATTCAATTGAAAAAAACCCTTTGAATTTTTATAATATACTTAATGATTAAAAAATATTTATATTTAGAAAAGCGTCTTTCACATTCAAATTAATAATCAAAATATGCAAAAATCAACTTTTATTTATTATTATCATATTATTATTTATATATTTACACATATATAATAATGTTACCACCACAAAATGCAAAACGAACCCAAATTTCACAATTGCTATCTATCGTTTCGCACCGTTATCAAATTAATGAAAATTTGCATTCGAACATATAAATTGATAGTGAAATTTTGGCCATACACCAAATTTATACAACGCTTGTTTCTATTGAAAATAATCTATATAAATATATAAAATAGATGTTTGTACATATATTTGTTTGTTGCCGTACTACTCCAATACTGTTCGACTGATCGCCATGAAAATTAGCATGTGTATGTATTTTTTTATTGAGAAGGTTTTTAGCATCATTAAAATAGGGTAAACATATTTCCCGGGACCCAAAACGGGACGGTTCGCAAAAAAACGTTCCCCCACCTATATAAAAAAATATTTTTTATCGAGAAGGTTTTTATATCATTAAAATATGGTGACCGTATTTCTCAGAAACCAAGACGGGACGGTCCGCAAAAATTAAATTAAAAAAATAATTTGATTCAAAATTTAAGTCCCGAGCAACGCCGGATACTACCGCTAGTAAGCAATATATTTTTTGCCAAAATTAAATTTTCGATAAACTCACCGCTGATAGTGTAGACAGTTAGCTTATTTTCGGTCTCAGGGTTAGTTTTGTCTTCAACGTCACTCTTAACAGTTGACGATGATGATGTGCGTTTCTCCACACTGTCTACTACGGCGTTGTCCAAAGCTTCAACCATTCCTGAAAAGATCCAAAAATATATCACGTATTAATAATTAGTCATACATATCATATCCAAATTCTCTGCAAATTATTCTGCGCTATTTTAAGCGCAGATGCGAAAGATCAGATCAGAACTGAAACATTTTCGAGACAAATTAAAAAATAATCTTGAAATACGATCTCTCAAATTACAAGAATAATCATTCAACAATCAAAAATTTATTTTTATATATTTGGAGGCGACGTTGATCATGATTTTCTAATAAGGAAAATTGAACGCGCATCATTCCTAATGGTGGTCTGTGCGAAAATCGAATTAGCGAACAAAAAAAGTGGAAACTATTGTTTTCAAAAAAAGATTCGAATGCGAATTTCGCGCTCATAATACACCGGTAATTTCACGGACAATTTCGCTGAAAAATGGCTGTTTTTCTAAAGCGAATACACGCTGAAAATATGGATCGAATCTACATAAATAATTGTGACAACTGAAAATAATGTCGGACATTACTTTTCGTCAGATACGCTTAAGCATTAAAAAGATGTTTAAAGTCAGACTGATTTATAAAACGTAACAAATTTTTAAGATTATACTAGGAGTTATTGAATGAAGAATTTTAATTATCTAATTGATGATTCGAAGATAGAATTATTATATTTTAGCTATTTATAACCGAGATATATCGAAAATAGAACCGTAAACAGATATGTGATAGATTTTTTTTAAATTATACCAATGTTCATTGAACGATAATCTAAAATAGTTTTATATATAAACTAATGATTCATTCAAAAAATCATGTTACATGAATCAAACAATTGAGATATAAGATAATTGACACGATCAGAAAATTGAGATGTAAAACACTCACTGCATAGAACAGTAAAAAATCAATATGTACGACGCGCATCAGAACAAAAAAATCACGTCGATTTCAAAACACGTGCAGAACGAAAATATTTTTGCAATCACATTTTTTCCCGCAAATAAATGAGCCGTTCGTCCGACCTAAACGCTCCAAAGCGACTGAAATCGAAACGAAATTCAAAAAAATTAAGTTAAAAAGAAAAAAAATGAAAAGAAGCGGTTACATAAAACGGTAACTTGCAAAATTGTACGACATTTCGACAAAGCGGTTTTTTTTTCGCAACGTGGAAATAAATGCTAAAATAGATCCGATCGTGAGAAATTAAGGTGTGACAATGAAAACGACCACTTTTCGATATTTGATATTGTTGGGAAACTCGTATTGTATCGTCGGTAATTCGTTTTGTACATGTTTTAAATTATCGTTGATTAAATAGTTTCTAGTGTTTAAAAAAATGCGCAAACGTATCAATAACATATTAAATCAATTTACGCTGATCATATATCCTTTATTTAAGAGGATAATTCTTTATTTCACTGCTTTGTCCTTTAGATTTATCCTTTTTTTTAAATTTCCCTTTTGATTTCTATTTCATACGAATACAATATGAAACAATCATCTAATGGGCGATAAGATATTTCCAAGCTTTCAAAACGATCACATCCATCTACAAACCGCATCATCCGTTGCTTAACCTCAACGCATTCCACAAAGTAAAATACCTACGCTGAAAATATTTATTTAAGAGGATAGTCCTTTATTTTGTGACGTTGATTTAATAATTATCGTCTGCGGTTCAAATTTTTATGATATAATTTTCAATAAATAAATAAAACTCTTTGATAATGGTTTTAACTCAAATAGAACAATATATCGCTTATTTTAAATAGATAATTTTTGAAAATAAAAAAAATAAGTATTATTAGTAATTAATTTGAAGTAATCGGGAGGAGAGAGGGGTAGAATTTTTAAAATGTCTATTTTCTTTGAAAAAATATGGTCACCGTATAAGATTAATGAAGATTTCCAAGATAAGAGCGAAACATGTTCTGAAAGAATAACAGTTGTGCGTTTTATTAAACTCTAAAGTTAACAATAAAAAATAAAACACATTCATAATACGTCATCCGACGAGCTAATGTCACACACAGTCGATTGTTTTTTTTATTCGTTTTGTGAAATTTACACTGTGGCTCGCAATTCATACCAATTAAATGTCGATTTTGTAATTCGAAATCGTTGCGACCGAAACGATTTTCAATTACAAAACAATGAGAAGATTTCGAGAATGAAAAATAATTTCATTCATGCGCACTCGAATCGTAATTGCACTTAATCGGATTGTAATCGTCGCGAAAACTTCGATCGTTATCCATTCTTTTTTCATGAACAGTATGTTTTATTAAACTGGACGGGTTTAAAGTACAAACTTTTAGGGCACAATTAAAAACGAAATGTCATCACATTCGAATTTTATCGAACAAGTTTAAAACAAGTACACAATCTCAATCATTTAAAAAAAAACTACATTCAATACTCACTTGCAATTAAAACAACACAAATTGAAGAAACAAAAAAACAATTCGAATCAACGAATTCAAATTAGAAAAATCACAGCCACTTATATGAAGATAAAATTCGATCACAACTTCCGAATTGTTCTTTCACATTATACAAAGCGTTTTTCCGTTCTGTTGATAAATAAATAAAAAAAATGGAGACGAGCCGGAAAGTGCCAGTTGTCGTGGTAAGGCACACCGACGTACTGACAAAGTGACTGTTTAGTGTCGATGAGATATACTCGCGGCCACGATGACTTGTAGGGTATACTCAGAATTCGAGCTGGTCAGGGGTTACGAATCGGACGGGCTCTTTTCCGGAACGGTTCCGGTCGGTAAAAATGTTGATGGAGTGAAGTTTTTGTGGTATATTTATAAATATACGCCTGTCTCTCGATTTATGTAGTATTCGTTTTACACGTTCAATTTGGTTTAGTTTTTCGAATAGGGGAGATTTGTCTAGTTTCGTGATACTTGGCGCTTGTTTGTCATTATCTTGTGGTAAAACAAAGCTTGCAATTATGCAGCATCAATCTTCTTTTTCGTCGAACCATTATTTAGGTGTTGTAATTCATTGCCAATTTTGTGTGACATCTCCTCAAATGATCGAATATGAGACGTCTAATTCCGTGATAGTGTAATCAATTTTGAGAAAAGTTTCGTAATATTAGTTTTTTTTATAATAAAAAGATTAACGTTGAAATGTTATAGAAGATTTACTGGTGATTTTATTTTCGCAGTATCAAGAAAAGTAAATGAAAAAAACTATTTTTGTGTTATGTTTACACAACGATTTGTAATTTATCTTAAAACTTAAAATTGTTAACTTAATATAAAATGCTGAAATAATTTTCAGATTATTAAGGCTATCATACTCATCCCTGTAAATATTTTAATAAAAAAAATTCTATACACGTTTACATATACTTTTATTCTATCTGATGATAGTAAAAAAAAATTTATGTAGATCGTAAACTTTGTTTTACTCCTCTGATCACGCAAGTACTTCGCAAGGTGAAAATTTAAAAAATCGTCACAAAACATGCCTATACTAGCATCATACGTGAACGGCTATCAATAAATTATGTCACTGTGAATTCATGTATATAGTGGCAAACTTTTAGTTAATATAGTTCTCAAAAATACATTGGCATTATTTCAAAAAATCAACTTTATTCCGACTATCGCCAAATTAGACGTGTCACGAAATTAGACAAGTTTCCCCTATTGCGGATCTCCCTATTTAGTATGGATTTGAATTCTCTATTTACGCGGTTTTTACTCTAGAACCTATTTCGTTTTTGTATGAGTTGTCTTTTTTTTTTACGCAGTTTCTGTTTACGCGATTTATCGCGGAACGTATCTAACGCCTAAATCGGTGGATGAGTGTACTTATATAGTTAAATAGTATAAATTTAGTACTAGGATTTTTATTGGGTTAGTTTTGAGGAATTTCATGAATATAGTCGTCTAATGACCGTGTCACTTATTGCTTAACTTTGGTGGATTCAGCAAAGAAATTTGTCGAATTTGATGTACCAACAATATTAAAAATTATTAAAAGAGTATTAATTGCTTCGAATCGAGTTTTTATTTTATTTTGACTGAAAACTGAAATATTCGACCTTGCGTGAAATCTGAAATTGTGATTGTACTTTCAGTCTAATTAAAAGTAAACAACGAATTTCAAAATTTAATCGTTTAACGTCTCAAGGTTGATTGTACGTTTATGGTTTTTTGATACGAAAACTGAATAGTTAAAGATAACCGGTGCTGCATTTAATTTGAATCAGTTGAAATTGCAGTTCCCAATTTGAACTAATTTTTAAAATATTCCATTCAGAATTTGTCCGCCTACACAAAAAAGATTACATTGGTTATTTATCATAAATACCGAATCAACAAATCGTCGTTTGGTTATTATTTTCTGTACTGAATTCAAAGTTTATGTAAATATTGAATAAAGCTATCGTAAAATATTTTAAATTTCTCAGCGAACACATTTACTGTGATATAATAAATTCTCATATTTTAAAACATCGAAACCTCTGGACGAGATATAGAATGTGCAACTTGAAAAAATACGATAACGCACTTGAAACACGTAAAGATTAAATCGAAATCGTTACACAGTAATGCGACATTATCGACATAATTAAATTTCTCATAAACAATCACATAAGCATACGGATGACGAAAAAAATCATTGAAGATGTCCGATTGTCATCGAACAATAAGATAAAGTGTACATGCGTTTAAAGGCATTTTACTGACACGAAAATTAACATCATTCAAATAGCGTTTGGGAAGAATTAAAAAAATTTCAGCGTTCAGCTTTATCATAAATTCAAAATTGATAATTTGTTTACGAATTTCGTTAAAAAGAGTCATTAGCATAATGACAGAAATGTAACAGATAATTTTTTTCGAATTCGAAATCGATCAAAATTAACATCGAATTGAGCCATTGTGGAAAATGGAAATTTGTAATTTTTTTAGGAACAAATATCTAAATCTTTTCGATTCATATGGTATTAAAGTATTAAATCAAATGATAATACATCTGATATCGAATAATTAAAAATTGTATTATCCTTGAAATTCGGATTTATTGTAGACATTTGACGTGTGACATAAAAAAAAATCATTTATATACGTTACGCAATGTTTATATCATTGCGTTTTTTATGAAAAATGCAAAAAAATGCGTTCATATTTAAATTTAACGTCGTCTGTTGGTGTGTTTATTGTTATTATTGAAAAAGAAGTTTAACGTCATCTGTCAAATATGACGGTTGACGTGTCTTACGATATACCTATGGAAGGTTAGAAAGTGCAAACATTGCTGAAACCAAAGTGTTAAAATATGGTTTAAAATGGCGTAAAGGACCATAATATGAGGCTTTGTAAATCATAAAATAGCTCATTCTAGAAGATGAGACTCACCAGTTGAAAAAATCATTTTGATACGAATTGATGTCGAATGTTGTTTAAATTTCACATAAATGCGAGATTTTTTCCGTTTTTCATAAAAACACGATGATACAAACGTTACATAACATATACACTGGAGAAAATGATATTTTCGGCATAATTGAAATTTTAGAAACAATTATGATAAGAATACTGAAACATCTATCTAATAAGTGCAATAATTGATAATTATACGTATCGGTTAACTTTAGTGATAATAACTAAAATCTACAAAACCATTAACTAAATAAATAACTCACTTTTTTAACATTTATATTGCTTTTTTTATTATCAAAAATTCTATATAATTAGTTAAAATATTATATACAAATGTATTTATGTGAAAGACTCTTTATCTGATTTATATACAACGAAACACAAATTTTTAAATCGAAATATTATATTTCGAGTACGATGACTTTTGAACGTAACGCAAAAAATAAAAACTTTTACAAAGGCAAAATATTTCATTATTGCAAAAATATATTTTATAAAATTCAAATAAAAAAATATATATATGTAAGATCGATAATACATAGTATAAGGATGTTTCTGGTATATAATATGCATAATGAACGCAAAAAGAATCTTTTTATCAAATTCATATTTTGAAAAATGTCGGAATGCAAGTCCATACATCAGATAGAAATCGCAGATCAAACGTCACTTTTCATACCATTGTTTGTGTCCAATTGACGATCTGAATCGAGTACTATAAACAAGAAATATTCAAAATGATGTCTGAAAAAAAAAACAACTTTCGACAGTCCGACATTCGGACATGCACTTTTCAGATTTTTGCATCTTGTCTTGACCTGCAAATTCCGTTTGCTTTCATCGGAGAACTTCGAAGAAAAAAATTACAATAAGCAAAGTCGTCAATGGACACCTGAACACACATTCAGGTGTCTGACGTCGGTTTCGACTTAAAAAAATTTGAAAATTTTCGAGAAATCGAACGAACGCGATATTCAAATATTAACGGTTGTTTTAACGTAAATAAAGGAACAAATCTGCAATGATGATGATAAAATATATGTATATATTCGTACGAAACATAATATTATTAAATGTATCGTGTTGCAAAATTTTAAAATATGGCAGTCTTACGGCTTTAAATCGTATCTTTTTCGAAAATGAAATTATAATAAAAAAAAATAACGATTCTGAAATGATCATTTGATATGCATAGTTGCAGTTGTTCACTGAAAACACATTTGTTTGCTAAATTCAACGATCTTTCATGAAAATTAAGTTCGTTATACTATAACGAACTTAATTTAAAATTAAGGCTGACCAGATGTCCTCTTTTGAGAAATATTTTTCTCCTTGATGGAAAAATATCCTTTTTTGTCCTCCTATAGGAAAATTATCGTTACTATTAGGTTTCAAACTGAACTGAATTTTTTCTACATAACTTAACATCTAGGGGTTAGGTGTTTTAGAAAAAAAAATCAGTTTAGTAGCACCAAATTATCCTATTTTACACTCCAAATTCAACCTTTTTCACATCATTTTTCACAAGATTTTTGCCATAGTAATCAATAAAATACAATCTATTCTAAAAGGTTGAATTTGGAGTATAAAAGCTATGTTATTTTTAATAGTATAAATCACATATCGGTAAAAAAACGCATATTTATAATATTTTATATTGCCTATGAATATATTTTTAGAATTAATATTTGATTTTCAATTTGAATTATCAAACTATTTTTTCCAATAATTCAAAACAACCTGAAAAACTCATAATAGAAACAGTTTTATATCACATTTAACGAGGCAATGAACTATAAAACAACAACCAGATATAATCTGAAATTAATCCAAGCGACTGATTGCTTACAAACCAAATCATATTATGTCGAATTTTCTGAAAATAATAATTTAAGTGTATGAACATATTTATTTCAATAACAACTGTTTGCAAGATGGCCTTACGTCGTGATTAATATAATAATGCCCATCACGGCAATTGTTCATAAGTTTTCAAGAAATGCGGAAAATGAAAAAAAACCTTATATTTTATATGTTCGTGCGGGTATTTTGAATATTGTGAAATTAAATATATGAAAAATTTGCGGAATCGCAGTTGGAAATTATAAAAAAAATATATATATGTAACTTAGGTTGTGATTTGTTATTCGAAAAATTATCTGATCTAATCGAATGTTCGTTTATTGATGTATAACTTATAGACGAAAAACAAAATTTTAGTCTTAAGCATGACGAAATAGACATTTTTTAACGCCGTCAAGCATAAAAAATTTTAAAAGTTTTGTACTTGAATAAAACACTTACAACACATTTCGATGTTTATAGATAAATTACGCATTTTTCTTTGTAACGTTGCTTATCTCAAATTTTATATTTAAAAAAAAAAACAATAAAATTATACAAGACGTTCAAGATCATGAAACTTCAATAGGAAATGACTTAGGACTTTCCCGGTATTTTCTTCTAATTTTCCTGTTTTTTTACAAAGTTCATTCTATTTCTAGATCCACATTACGACAATCAAGCGATTACAACAATCAATTTAATCCACATCAATTACGCACTCTGATTACCGATCGAGATTCGAAATAAATTATTTATTTGAAAATACAATACGTAATGTGACAGCTTTGATTGCTTTTTAAAAAAATTCCGTGATTAAAACAAAGCAACAATCCTGAATTGTGCATTAAAAAATGAATGGCCATATTACGAAAGTAGCAAGCTAAAATGTGCTCTTTTCTATAGAATTCACGGTCAAAATATTAATTATCAAATAAGATTAGATTAATTAATCAAATTCGATCTTTTGTAGTTTTTAAAATTAAATTTCGCAATAGAAAGATGTAAAATTTATTGATATTCAACTTAATGTGACAAACAAGCTCAAGGTGTTTTGCAAAAAAAAAAAAATATATATATATTCCAGGACATTTTCTAAGAATGATAACACCATGAAAATCAAAGGATAAATTCAAAAGAATAGTCTTTCCGATGATTTGATTTTAAAGATAAATTCCACGAACAAAATCGTCACAGTATCGAATTATCTGGAAATATTTAGAAAAACCAAACAGATAAGCACGATCGGAAGATGAAACGCAAAAAATTTTGCATTTATCGAAACACGTACAAAATGTCATCTTAAATCTTCATTGAATATCCGAAGATCGATGATCCGTTCATCCACCAAAATGACAAAAGCAATCGAAATCTGATGATGGAAGATAAACGTATGTGATGCACGTCATACAAAATAATTATTAAAATTCATATTTATTGTTTGCAATAAAGATTATCTGCGGTTTTGCAGATATGATTTGATCTTCACACGTGTAATTATCTATTAATTGCTCTTTTGTTTTATGCTTAGGTTTTAGGTTTTGTGGGTTAAATTTGTCTTTTTGTATTTTGACAATTTAAACTATTGTGTTAATGATGAATTATCGAATAGTCAATGAAAAATGAAATATGTGTATTAAAGATAGATTTTTAGATGATAAATAATAAAATTACGTTGTAGATAATGAACCCGAAATTAATTTATTATCGCAAAAAGATATACAGATAATTTTTAATTTCATCGAAATACATATAAATATAATCTACGAAATTCGGATGATATATGATCTAACTGTAAATTAATTAGTTGCTATACAAAATCAGAATTTAATTGTTATGTTCATAGTATAATTCTTTGATTTCTAACTTTGTCGAAACGAGTCCGAATTCGAAAACCGGTGTTTCGTAAAACAACCTATTAGAAATGCGAACACTTTTCAACGCAAATTCGAAAATTTACAAGAAAGTAAATAATAAATTTGCCTTTAACACAAACATCCTCTTAACGCGAGCAAATTATACGTATTTACAAAAATGTAATGATAAAATTTTGCAAATTTCGGTTGACTTAACATTCAACATAATTAAAATTCACAACGAAACTTAACATTCATTTATGGATATCGATTTTTATTCAACAAGAACCGTTATTTTTTCGAAAATCGTATGAAATATATGGCACGATCTGCGCGTTTTCATGAAATCGGCTCACTTTACTGTTAAGGTTATGGTGCATTATTTTTGTACATAATACGAATTTATTCATATTTACCTTTCATTGCAAAATATTCGGTGGCAGAACCTGCGCCCGCATTCCAACAGTACGGACCCATCTGAAACCCGTATGTCATGAAAAGATGGAATTTTTCAAAATAACGGGTTCAGCTGACCAACAACGGATTATCTGGATGATGGAAAAATGAATGAGCATGAATGAAGATATGAAAAAGTTATAAATTCGAAATAAAAAAAATGTCTGCGATGCTATAACTTCAACCTTCGATTTTTTAAGGATGTGGCTATTTGCAGTTACAGTAACAACGAATTATTGGCTATTTGCAGTTACAACAACTGCGAATTATTGGTTATTGCAGTTATCGTAACTGGAAATTATTTGCTATTTGCAGTTATAGTAATTGCGAATTATTGGTTATTTGCAGTTACAATATCTTCGAAATAAGGTAGACTGCATAAGAAATAGTGAAATGACGTGTCTATTTACCGACATCCAAATGTCGTGTATTTAAAATACTGTGGAAGAAAATACTTTAGCTTGAGAATAGAGAGCACGAGAATTTCAAATCATTGCCATTAGAAAATATCACCAACAATGAATCGAATATATATTTAAGATTTAAAAGCAAAATTAAATGCAATGGTCATCCCAAAAAAAAGGTAAACATCTTTTAACCGTAAATTAAAGTAAAAATACAGAAAACATGTAACCACATTTCCATTTAATTCATATTTTGCCATTTGATTTTTATTTTATTTTTGTTATTACATGTTTGCACATTACTAGCAGCTAGCACCCGGCGTTGCTCGGGACTTAAATTTTAAATCAAATATTTTTTTTAATTTTAATTCATTAAAACAAAAGCAAAAAGCAAGCCACGTATTGTCACAACCATACGCGACGCGCCGGCCGCTCTTTATTCAGGGGGGGGAGCATTTTTTTTGCAAATGCAATGCAACTGCAAATAGCCAATAATTCGTAGTTACTATAACTGCAAAAATTCAATAATTCAGTTACTATAACTGCAAATAGCCAATAATTCGCAGTTACTATAACTGCAAAAATTCAATAATTCAGTTACTATAACTGCAAATAGCCAATAATTCGCAGTTACTATAACGGTAAATAGCCAATAATTCACAGTTACTATAACTGCAAATGCTCAATAATTCGCAGTTATTATAACTGCAAATAGCCAATAATTCGCGGTTACTATAACTGCAAATAGCCACAACCTTTTTTTAATTACCATAAGAGTGGCATAAAGTAACTTATTGTCAATCTTGAGAGATTACATGAAGCGAATTTTTACAACTTTGATCTATAAAAATTGTTTTTTTTAAATTACACATAAGTAGATCTTATGTATAGTTTTAAAGATCCAATTTTTATAGACGAATTCCGCGATCGAATTTGTCACAGCATTAACTCGTCGACTCGGAATGGTTACATGAAACGAATCGTTGAAGGAAAACAAAACGTGCCGGGAAAATGTGAAAGCGGCCATTGGAAAATTCAAGAGCGAATTACGTAAAACGATTAAAGCCGACTTATATAATTTAACTTTGAGGCCGAAGGGTGTCCGTCAAAGTGTCGACGATACGAATGCACGTGATCGAATCGATAAATGGTAATCGTTGGGATGGCTTCTATTATATTTAGTTTTTTTTAATGGATTGGTATCGATTTAATACTTTTTTTAAGAAAAAAGGTATGTTAATCGTTTTTTTGACGATGGATTTGTATAGGAATGTGTTTCGACAGGTCCGCCATTTTAATTTTTTCAGTGCAATTGGTTACAAATGAGAAAATTATTATGACATTCTAATGATTGAATTAGTCGGATTCGGTCAAATTTTATTTGATTAGGATGTGCTTTGTATTTTTTTTAATAAAAACACCTATTATTGAATATTGCACTCTATGCCATAGACAGTGTTCCCCAACTTTATTTTCACAATTTCTTGCTTCAACTTTTCAAAAATCTTCACACCGCCAAAAAAAATTTAAAGTTACCTATGAAATTCTGGAAAAAAATTTACTATCTATTTTATCCAAATGATTTACAATAACAAGTATAGTAGAAATAGACACTTATAGAATTGTTTAAATTTTTGTGTGAAACTGTTAAAAAAAATTATAATCCTGCACTTTAGCTGCATAGATTATTTATTGAAAAATTTTCATTTTAACATGAATAAAAATGCATTGATTAAAAGTGATTTGTAAAAACTGACAAACATAACATCCTATAACATGTACTAGCACAAACTCCGCGCGAAATTCGTTAAAAAAATCAAATTTGCTGACTTGTTATACACAAATCATGTGTGAACTATGTTAAGAATCTTAATTTAAACAATTGTAATGCATTTTAAATTCAAATTTATCATTTACGAATCTAATGTGCAGGATTACTCAAATATTTATATGAGAATTGCCCCCCAAAAATATTAAAGTTACCCCCCCCCCCGCACTGTCCTAGAATCTAGAAATTCATGTTAATGGCGGATCTGTCACTATGAACATTATTTTCGATATTTTAACGATACCAGTGATGAACCATGTATGTACCAACATTTGACCATTCCTAAAAAAAACCGCAAAAATTAAGGTTTAACCCTTTGAAGCACAGTAGTATGAAAAATATTCCAGCCTTTTTTAGCTTTTGCTACACGGTGATATGTAAATTATCCCACCTCGAAAAATTAAAACCATTTGAAGTACAGAGATTTATGTTCTGTATGCCAAGTCCCATTGTGCCTGGGTAATATTTTTTTTTAATAAATATCATTCATAGACCCATACGGCACAGTGGTGCTGAATATGTCCCACCCATTAATTACAGTAATCCCTCTTTAACGTCAAGATAGGTTCGACGTTATAGGGGGGAATTTGAGAAATCAATAAATGAAACAAATTCATTTTTCATTTTTTTTATATTTTTATGAGTTAATTGTTTTTTTTCAAATGTAGAAAAAAAAATTTGAATTCAGATGCATTTGAAAAAAATGACGTTATGGGGGGATTAATGTATATAATTGTAGTTTTTTTTTCTATTTTTTTTTAATTTCTGTGCAGCATACGCTTTTTTTTAAATCTCGTGCTTCAAAGGGTTAAAAACGATAATCTTTCGGATAGATAAGATGTAATAAGCTATTGCACCCTTTCCGAAAGATAATCGTCTAAACCTCAATTTTTGCGTTTTTGAACCTAAAGGTGAAACGTTCCAAAGGTAACATCCCAACGGTGACAACGCGACACGCGTAACCGAATCGATAATAAAAATTACCGTGTTCTCCCGAAAATAAGACCCGGTCTTATATTGATTTTGTACCCAGAAATCGTGCTAGGGTTTATTTTCAGGAA
>JAOXNN020000036.1:2038184-2061618 GCA_028571205.2 Hydropsyche betteni | reverse complement strand
TTTCGAATTTACCAATAAAAACATATAAATAATCTGTATGGTTGATTGTTATAGGGAAATTTCTCATCATCTGTGGTGCGTTTTAATGAACTATCACATCGCATTCTTGGTAATAAGTTCTTCTATGGACTTGTCAAAGCAACACTCAAGATATATACTGAAAAAGGTGTAGGATTTTGTGCAGTTGTAGTAGTTGCGTCAACACCAAAAACACTGAAAAAGAATGATAAAAAAATGTAGTACTACTAAAATTGACACATAAATTGGAAACTATATCGTGACAATAATCGATGTTTATTTGATATGAAATACAAAATTTTATTCTTCTGTATTTAAACTATCGATGAATCATTTATAATATAAGGTTTATGCGATAGTTCCTATGCATTTTTCCAATGGAAAAATAATTTTCACCTTTCTTCGAACCGATGAGTAATATCCATATTAAAACTTTTCTATTATGTGAAAGATACTTTCTTTTCAGTTTTTGTTAAGTTTTGGTCTAGCCAGTGAACATTGAATAACTCATAAAAACTTTTAAAATTACTAATAATATAGTGTATTTATGGCATTTTTCACTGCACTAATATTATAATAATAATAATGCGACTGCGGCAACCAAAAATACTTATAATGTGTACAGAAGATATGTAATTATAATTAGAATTATTATGTTGTAGTTTTCAAAGTTTATATCTAAGGATTTTTTGATTAATTAATGACTGGACAACTTTCGAAGATTGGTGATGACATGTTACTGGTCACGATCTACGTCAAAATATCAGAAAGATGATAATGAATCAACCTATAAAAAAAATGTAGTATCTGTAACGCATCGGGTTGGTATTTTTTTTAAATCTTTCATTTTTTTGTGAACCTAAAATTTGAAAAAATCATACAATTTCGTTAAATAAAATTACAAATGATTCGAAAATATGAATACAATCAAATTAGAATCAAAATCATAAGAGTAATTTTATATTTTTGGGAATTTAAATACAAATGTTTATATAATTGATCAATTATTGAAAACGCTTAATACAAAATGTGGTCATAAACGTGCCTACTTCCATGAAGGACAGACAAATAATATCTTTATTTGTTCTAACACTATGAATATACTTCGGCTATTTGCAACTGAATTAATAGTTTTTCATATTTGCTTAAGCGAAAATATGATATTTCGCAATGATGAACCACCGAAACCTGGATTCGTAAGTTTTTCTAAACGCTTTATCTATCTATCTATCTACTATTATATAAAACCGAAAGTTTCTCTGTCTGTCTGTCTGCCATACTTTTTGGGAAACTAGATTTTGCTTTTCAAAATTCCTTTAACGCATGTAGTGTTATTTTTATAAATATCTGACAAAGTTTTAACGAACTGGAAGCCCCATTTTTTTGCCTATAAAGGAAAAAAAATATTTTTTTCAAAACGGTCCGCCCACGACAGACAAACTTTCGGTTTTATAATAATAGAGATAGAGATACATAATATGTTCAATTGATAGATAGATAATAGTTTTAATTAAATTCTAGGGCGAATTCACCGTCTCCTTGCAAAGTATAACTGATTGTTATCCAACTGAAAAAATCGATCCAATTGTATTTGGTAATTTGAAAATTAACGTCATATCTAAGGATTCAGCCGATAATACTTTATACGCATCAATTA
Organism: Hydropsyche betteni; assembly: GCA_028571205.2. NCBI lineage: Eukaryota > Metazoa > Arthropoda > Insecta > Trichoptera > Hydropsychidae > Hydropsyche > Hydropsyche betteni. The sequence continues at coordinate 2,059,943 of JAOXNN020000036.1, read as the reverse complement.
ATATAAAAGAAAAGCGTTTATTAACCAAGGTTAGAAAAATATTTTTTTTAAATTGAAAATACAATATTTAAAATTAAAATGTAAATATTTAATTTTCAAATATTTTTTGAAGCTGTACACTATAGCTGAACTTTGGAAATATGGAAAATATTCAAAGTTGTTCGACCAATCTTCAAACAATATATGCACGGATCCAATTGGGAAAAGATTAGTTAAATTGGTCGATAGACTTGTAACCAATTCTGAGTGCACTTTAAAAACGGTTTTTGTTATATTTATTTAACATTTACCATTTAAAACATATAAATTACATGTACGATCGATTTTTTCAGGGAAATTTGACATCGGCTTTGTTCAGCCTTAATGAACTATCGCATAACGTTGCTGGTAATAAGTTTTTCTACGGACTTGTCAAAATAACCATCAAGATATATACTGAAAAAGGTTTAGGACTTTGTATAGTTGTAGTTTATGCAACAAAACCAAAAACACTGAAAAAGAAAGGTTTAAAAACAAATCACCAGCCAAAATTATTACTAAAATTGACACATTAATTGGAAACTATTTCGAGACATGATTGATGTTTATTTGGTATGAAATACAAAATTCTGTTCTTCTGTATTTAATTTATCAATGAATTGTTTGTATGGTTGATGCAAAAGTTCCAAAGAATTTTTCCGAGAGTAAAATATTTTTCACCTTTCTCTGAAACAATGAGTAACATCTGTATTTAAACTCTATTATATGAAAGATACTTCTTTTTCAGTTTTTTTAAGTTTTGGTCAAGCCAGTGAACTTGAAATAACCCATAGAAACTTTTGAAATGTCTAATAATAATGTGTATTTATGGCGTTTAATCCAATAACAAAAAAATATATATTATTAACAAAAATTAAACCTCCAAATTAGATGACAAGGCAATACTTGTTGCTTATTTCTACCGGATAATCTACCGGAGGGGTGTCGTTTTCTTGCTTATGTAAAGTCCAGTGCTCCGCAACCTTTTTTCACTCACAGCACACCAAAGGTCTTCTTAGAATTCTGCGGCACACCAAAAGCTAAATATTTTCGTGACCCAATGATGTCTTTAGTGATGCGCATAATAGGATTACCAACTTTTTTTGGTGAAATATAATGCTTTTCAAATTAATCCTTAAAACATACAAGACAAGGCAAGATGACATGGCAAGATTCATGGGGGAGGGGTAGAGATTGAATTTTCCTGCAATTTTTTTTTCAACAATACAATCATTATTGCGTTTTTGAATATTGTATGGCCAGGGAAAAAGCTAAACTTAAATACATTCGACCACTGTAATTGTCTTTTTTACCAGAAAATGTATATGATAAAATGAAAGTTGAAAAATTATTTAATTACAATAATTATTCTAAGCTATATTTTGAAAAATAATATGAAAAATTGTAAAATTTCAAATACATTGAATTCTGCCGCGGCACACCGGTTGCGTAGCACTGCTCTAGATTTACTGTCAATTAAAATGGATAGTTAATTTATATTATTTTTTTTTTATGTTCTATATTTAATAAAATATTATTGATACTATATTGATTTTACCAAAATCATTCAAATATCCTACAACTACATTCCACGAAAACTCAATGTCGAAAAACCAATAAAAGTACAAGTTTTTAAAACAAAAATTAATTTTGACCCAAAAAGGTTAAATTAATGTGAATTATTTCCCTGATTCGTAATATGATATTAATTTCTTTGAATGAATATGGTTTCTATACATATTGCACAAAAATACAATTTGACAGCACCCGGATGTTATACATAATAATTTACGCTACAAGTAATCTTATGGCCAAATTGTACAACGAAAAAAAATTGTACGTAGTGACATGTGGGCCGTTTTAGCGTGTTGCTGACGAAATATGGTTAGTAAAAAGATAGTTCTTAAAAAAGTATTTAAATTCTAATTATCTGATTTATAATTTGTTTTTACGTTAAAAAGTATTCGTTTTGATTTAGATTATAAATATTCATTATTATATTTCTGTGATTTAGATTTATTTTTTTAAAACATGTCTTGAAATTAGTAATAAAGTTTTTAACGTGTCTAATATATGCAAAAATTAATATCCAAATATTTTTCTTAAATTCCCAATATTTATTCATATTTCATGAAGGAATAGACATCAGTCGAAAATGAGAATTAATATTACTATATCTTTAGAACTTAATTATACTTAAAATTTATACCTTGACCTTTATTATATTTTAATTTCTTAACTTGCGCAATATTAATTTTTCATATTAATGACTCATAGATTTTATCATTAGCAAAATAACTAGCAATTATTGAACTGATAAAATTACTCATAGTTAAACTTTACAATAATTATATGATGATTTCCATAAAAACAATTATACAGAAAATAAAAATTAATAACACTATCGTAATTATTTCAGGCTACTGATAGAAAGGGTACATTTAAGGTTGAGTACTTACGTAGTATTGAAAAAGTTGTACAAGAGCAATGGGAAAAAGATAAGGTATATGAAGAAGACGCACCTAAAGGAGATGCAAGAGGCGTCGGTAAATTTCTTTGCACCTTTCCGTTTCCTTACATGAATGGCAGATTACATTTGGGACATACATTCTCTCTCTCAAAATGTGAAGTAAGTTTTTCATGTAAAACATTATATTTTATGAATTAATTCAATATTTTCACTAAAATCTAAACCGGTTTTCGTTTCATTATAGTATGCTGTTCGCTATCATCGGCTGAAAGGCAAAAAAGTTCTGTTTCCATTCGGTTTTCATTGCACTGGAATGCCGATCAAAGCATGTGCTGACAAATTAAAAAGAGAAATCGAACTGTATGGATGTCCACCGATTTTCCCCGAAGACGTGGAAGCTATAAAAGAAGTAGTCGATGATGTTATTGTTAAAGACAAAAGTAAGGGGAAGAAAAGCAAAGCAGTCGCAAAAACAGGAAGTGCCAAATATCAATGGCAAATCATGCAAAGTCTTGGTCTTACAAACGATGAAATCAAAAATTTCGCTGACACCTCGTATTGGCTAGAATATTTTCCTCCTCTTGCTGTCCAAGATTTATCGAGCATAGGAATACATGTATTGTTACTTTCATTTTATTCTACCGTGTCAATCCATTTGTCATATTCCTAACTTTCATCAAATTTATAGGTCGATTGGAGAAGAACGTTCATAACAACCGATGCGAATCCATTTTTTGACTCTTTCGTACGTTGGCAATTTTTGCATTTGAAAAATAGAAACAAAATCCAATATGGAAAACGTTACACTATTTACTCTCCGAAAGATGGTCAACCTTGTATGGACCACGATCGTAGTACTGGTGAAGGCGTTGGGCCTCAAGAGTACACTTTAATCAAAATGCAAATCCTTAAACCGTACCCCAAACAATTAAGGTATTGTATCATTAAAGTTTCTGATTATTCCTCATACCAATTACTGATTTTAATTTTATTACAGCCAAGTTAATGATAAAAATGTATACTTAGTAGCTGCTACTTTAAGACCGGAAACAATGTATGGACAAACTAATTGTTGGGTCAGACCCGATATGCAATATATAGCATTTAAAACAACGAAAAATGAAGTTTTCGTATGTACAGCTCGTTCTGCGCGTAATATGTCTTATCAAGGTTTCACAAGTGAAGAAGGAAAAGTTGATATTATTGCAAAATTATCAGGCCAAGACATTTTAGGATTGCCGTTAAAATCGCCACTAACAACTCATTCTGTAATTTATACTCTACCGATGCTGACAATTAAAGAGGATAAAGGTACCGGTGTTGTGACAAGTGTGCCTTCCGATTCTCCTGATGATTATGCTGCACTTATTGATTTGAAAAAAAAGCAGCCATTCAGAGAAAAATATGGAATTAAAGACGAAATGGTCTTGCCTTATGATCCAATACCAATTATAGATGTTCCAGAATTTGGAAATCTTTCCGCTGTTGCTGCTTATGATAAGTTGAAAATTCAAAGTCAAAATGACAAAGAAAAACTTCTAGAAGCTAAGGAAATGGTTTATTTGAAAGGATTTTATGACGGTATTATGTTGGTCGGTGAATTTGTAGGGAAAAAAATTCAGGATGTTAAAAAGGATTTGCAAAAAAAGTTGATCGATAGTTCTGAAGCTGTAATTTATTACGAACCCGAAAAAATGATTATGTCTAGGTCTAATGATGAATGTGTTGTCGCTTTATGTGACCAGTGGTATTTAGACTATGGTGAAAAGACATGGAAAACTTTAGCTGAAAAATCACTCAAGAACATCAATACTTATCATGATGAAGTGCGAAAAAATTTCGTTGGATGTCTCAATTGGCTTCACGAACATGCTTGTTCTAGAACTTATGGATTAGGTATAATCATTTGCTTTATAGCATAACATTATTATTTCAAAAATGTTATTATTTTGAATTATATATCACAGGCACTAAGCTTCCTTGGGATGAGCAATGGTTAATCGAGTCTTTATCAGATTCTACTATTTACATGGCATACTACACAGTTGCACATATACTGCAAGGGAATTCATTCAAAGGAGATAAACCAAACATTTTTAATATAAAAGCGTCTGAAATGACCCCTGAAGTTTGGGATTACATATTTTTCAAAGAAGCTCCGTATCCTAATAAATCGGCTATTAAAAAAGAAGCTCTGAATTTAATGAAACGGGAATTCAACTTTTGGTTAGTTTCAATGTAATTTTACACTTGTAATTATTCATTTTCTAAAATAAATATTTGTATTTCAGGTACCCAGTGGATTTGAGAGTATCTGGAAAAGATTTGATCCAAAACCATTTGACATATTTCATATACAACCATTGCGCTATTTGGCCGAACGAAGAAAACATGTGGCCCCAAAGTATCAGAGCCAACGGACATTTATTATTAAACTCAGCAAAAATGTCCAAATCTGAAGGCAATTTCCTGACTCTTAGCGATGCCGCTAAAAAGTTCAGTGCCGACGGAATGCGATTGTGCTTAGCTGATGCAGGAGATTCTGTCGAAGATGCAAACTTTGTCGAAAGTATGGCAGATGCTGGAATTCTTAGATTGTATACATTTATCGAATGGGTAAAAGAAACGTTGGCTTCTCGTAGTACTTTAAGAAAAGGCAATTATATGATCTGTATTCTTAAAGATTGATATTTTTGTTCAATTGTACTAATGAAATTGAATTATTTAGGGGAAGGTAACACTTTTCATGATGGTGTGTTCGTTAGTGAGATGAATTTGAAGATCAAAGAAACTGATGATAATTACAATAAAATGCTGTTCAAAGAAGCACTTCGTACAGGATTTTTCGAACTTCAAGCCGCTCGAGATAAATACAGAGAGCTCTGTGGTCCGATGGGAATGAACGAAAACTTAGTGATAAAATTCATCCAAATTCAAGCTCTTTTGATGTCACCTATTTGTCCACATGTCGCAGAACATGTATGGAAGCTGCTTGGAAATGTGTGTTAGCTTAAAATTTCATTTAGATACATTTTAAAATCGATTTTATTAATTAAAAAAAAAAAATGATTTTAGGAAAAGAGTATTTTATATGCCAGATGGCCAGAATCAGGCAAGGTTAACGATATTGAAATAAAAGCTAGTTGTTATTTGACCGAAGCTGCCCATTCTTTCCGAGTGTACTTAAGAAATTATATGGCCCAGAAGAAACCCAACAAAAAAGATTCGCCACCTATTGAAAAACCAGATAAGGCCATCATATGGGTTGCTAAAACATTCCCGCAATGGCAAAGTATTATACTTACTGCTCTCAAAAAAATGAACGATGTAAGTGAATATCCATATTGTCGAGTATTTGCAATTTTGTCAAATTTTCGTGTTTATTTTTATGTATTATCTTTTAAGGACCACAAAGGTCTTCCCGAAAACAAAATTATTTCTGTAGAGCTTGGCAAATTGGATGCTTTGAAAAAATATATGAAGAAAGCGATGCCGTTTGTTCAAGCGACTAGAGAAAAAATGGCCCTCATTGGAACTCAAGCTCTTTCTCTCACTATGGAATTCGATGAAGCTAAAATTTTAAGAGACAATTCTTCCTATTTAGCAAACACTTTAGATGTATGTTTTTTTTTTTACAACAAAATTGACTTTAGTTAACAATAATTTTTGTTATAAACTGAAAATAAAATATTTTTAGCTGGATGAAGTGCAAGTGAAATATACAGACGAAGCTATAGAAAAAACTAAGGAAGATTGTTGTCCTGGTCAACCGTTCGTTACATTTTACAGTTCTCCTGGAATTAAAATCGAATGTATTAATCCAACACCTATGAATGGACTATTCACGCAAGAAGTATTAATTTCAAATGGAGATACTGTAGATAAAATAAAAAATAAAATATTGAAAGATTCCAAGTCTATGAAAGGTAATATTGATTAATTTTATAGGCTTAATAGCAAATCATTGTTGATTTGACACTAATTTAAATTTCAGATATAAACCAATTGAAACTATGGAGATTTTCCGATCCTGTAATGGGGCCAAGGAAAATTCCATCTTTTGAAAATCCACTACAGGATAAAGTTCCATTTAGTTCTAATTCAGTATTCAACGTTGACGTTGATAAAAATATTGTGTCTATCAAAGAAGCCAAAAAAGAATTTAATGTTGGTTCGAAAATTGTTTATACATACGGATAATTGGTTGTGAATTATTTGACTGATATTTTATTACTTAATATAAAATCGGTCTTTTCTTCTTTTTTTACTAAGTTTCATTCAACTTTATATTATAGTATTTTCATTTCAAAATTTTTAAATTTTTGCCAAAGGCATTCATTCACATTTAATTAGTATAAGTATTTATCATTTTATTTATTGTGAAAAGCTTGTGATGTTGAATACTTCTTAAACAAGTATTATATTTATTCAATAAAATGGTTTCAATATGTCAATCCTAGTATTATTTAAAAAAAAAAAACGAATAAAATACAAATCAAAATTTATTTTCAAACTATTTAGAAATAGACACATTTGTACGAAGAATAAAAAACATCAAAAATATTAATCCAAATGTAGAAAAAGTGTGATTGGGCAATGATCACTTCCATAAACTTCGCTACGAATAATGTTATCGCATACACTCGGCATTAATTCTTCAGAAACAATGGCATAATCAAGTCTCCTAAAATAGAATCGTTTATAAAAACCATAATTTTTTCATTATACAAATTCATTTGAAACCTTTGCATACCATCCAACATTCTTAGCACGACAATTGCTCATATACGTCCAATACGTGTACGCCCCGACTTTATCAGGATATAGTTTTCTAAAAGTATCTATATAACCGTCTCCCAAAAACTCCGTCATCCCATCGCGCTCTTCTTGAGTGAATCCAGCAGACTTCTTATTTGTTTTCGGATTAGCAAGATCTATAATACAAACAAATTAAAAGATATACATATAACAAAAAGGATCGTTCAAACAAAATAAATTAAAACACTGACCTATTTCGAGATGCGACACATTCATGTCTCCGCAAATAACCACAGGTTTTTTAGAGTCGAGCTTTTTGACGTGTTTTCGAAACGACTTGTTCCACTCCAACCTTTTCGGCAAAGTGACTAAACCTCTGCCCGAGTTCGGAACGTAGGTGCAGATCAAATAGAATTTGTTGTACTCTGCAGTGATTATCCTGCCTTCGGAATCGAATTCTTTCGCTAGACCGTGCACAATCGATAACGGCTTTTCTTTGGACAATAATCCGACGCCGGCGTAGCCTTCCTTCTCGCCACTTTCCCAGTATGCGTGGTAGCCGGGTACGTTGACGATCTCTTTGGGTAATTTTTCTTTGGAGCATTTGGTCTCTTGCAAGCATAAGATGTCGGGTTTTTCGTAATTCAGAAATTCCAAGCCACCTTTGTTCAGCCATGCTCTCAAACCGTCCACATTCCAAGAGGATATTTTAAAATTGCTCGTTTTGCCGGCGGCATTTTTCGTTTTGCAACTGAAATCGATTTTGTCGAAATTCGTCGAGGATTTATTCATTAGCGGCTTGGAGGCTTTGCCTTTCGAAGGAGCTTTACTGTTACCTAAAAATTTGAAACAAATGAAATCTGTTTATAATTTAAGTTGATCATGAGCTGTTTTCGGAAATGGTATAAATCAATTTATATTGTAAGATATTTGAATGATTGTATTAGTTTAAAAATATCAGCTCACGTTATTCAATTTAAGTAAATATTTTCATAATTGATTTTTCATAGTTTTTATAATTGCAAAAATAATTAATAAAAAAAAAAAATCAATTTATTTCATAAATTAGACATCCCTACATCAGAAAAGCTCATACAAAAATCAAATTTTTACCAGCGTTGTCTTCTTTGTCTGCAGAGGATTCTTCCGGTTCATCTTCGGTTACGTTTACCTTTTGGCGTTTAGATGCAGGTTCATCGTTTTTCAATGATGATACGGTTTCATCTTGTACTGTAGTTTCGTCTTCGTCTTCATCTTTTTTATTCCGCCGTCCTCTTTTTTTGTGTTCAGTTTTTGGCTCAGTTTCATCGGACACCGCTTTTGCCTGAAAATCAAATTATTCAGTTTTCAGAATATGTGAGAGCAACATCTGGGAAATTTAAACCTATCCAAATTGCCTTCTCTTTACGTTTTTAACGATCTCTCTAACACAGTTGACTATGATTCAATTAATAATGAACAGGGTTTGCTAGTTCATAGAAGATCATTGATCGAACCTTGTTTCTTGGGACAACTAATTAAATCTGCTTAAATAATATTTCACGGTGATGACATGCTTGTTAAATTAAAATCATTCAACAAGTTTAAAAAAACAATCATAATTATGTTTCTTCAGTTATAAACTTTTCTATGATAAATTTTTAAGTTTCAAATTTTTTAAAGTTGTTAAACCATTGGAGTCTCTTGGTGACTTTAGGCTCATTTGTATTTGAACAGAATGGCCGTTCTCAAAAAAAGTTGTAACAGCAAACCCACGATTCTCTCCCGTCCTAACCATGGTTGCTTTTGCCCCACCCTGTATTATCTAAAAATAATGGCGATAATTGAAAGCAAAGAAAACCTCGTAAGGGAGAAAACGGAAATATGGTTGCGGGACGATCGCTTCTAGTGAGATTCTTCGAAAGGACGTTTTTTGTACTTCCAGACACGTGTACTTTGACAAATCGATGACAGGTCTCCAATGCTGAAGGCTTCGAATCGAGCGAAACAAAGTCGATTTCGCGAAGAGTTTCCAGATAATAAAACAACGCATATACGCTCTTAGCATTAAAACCGGTCGATTGGACAAATCTAAAGACTTCGACGCATCATTTTGTCATTTTTCCACAACGAATTACAAAAACGTATCGACTTATTGAATATATGCGAATCTTCAGCAAATTGTACTGACCCCAGGACGCGGCCGACCTCGAGGCATCCCGCCAACTTAACGTAAACGTCAAAACCAAAACGTCATTTTTACGAGCAGCAAAAATATTAACGATTTTATATATTTTTAAACAAAAACGCACAAACGACATCGTTAAAATTATTCTTTTGTACTCTGTGTCGAATCATACTCGATTTTTTTTTCTAAGTTTTAAGGAGCACCATACTTCCATACTTTATAAAATTTGATCAAGAATATAATTTGAGTCCTCAGAAATCGATTTTCATCATCTTTGCCGTGATAATGAAAAAAATAAACATTAAACGACGTAAAATAAAAAAATATCCACTAATCGTGAAGGTGATGTACTTTGCATATTCCGACAGGCCACAGTTCGATCGAAACACTAAATTTATTAGCGTTTTTTCTGTATATATTTATGTAAATTAATTTTTTCAACTCTCGAAAAAATTTTTGTCTGAAATCAACGGTCAGTTTGCATCCAGGAGATTGTTTAAAAAGTAACATATTTTAATTAATTTTTAAAATTAAAGTATGTAAAAAATATAAAACTTAATAAATAAAAAATAACTTTATTAGAGTTTTTCATTTGATTTTTATTTTTTAGTGAAAAAAATCATAATTTAATAAATGCTTAAAAAACCACAGAGTTGTGTGAAACTCTTCAGAAAATTCTCAAGAGTGCAAATGGTTAATCGATTATTTTTTTTAATATTGCAATATCGTATAAAATAACTATATTCTTTGAAATGGCAAATTTTTATTTTTTCTTGATTTTTATTTGTGATATATTAATTTTAATATTTTTAAAACGATTTTTTTTAAATTTATCATAGTGACGATTCAATGCGATGAAATATAAATTGAAAATGTTTTCGAAACGATAAGTCGACCGGACGAAAAGGTGAAAAAATCTGATCGCCGCGGAGTCGGCGAGCGATGTTTACGGATTTCCCGCCATCGGCTTAGTAGCGCCCTCGTCGTAGTCGTGCCAGTAGATTTTCGCTGTCGGTCCGCTCGTCTTCGAAGCCTCCATCCTCGAGGGCATTACTCATCGAAAACTATGGCCCCCAAACGCGGAAGACCACCAAAGGTGAGCTCGTGGCGGTGCCTCGTGCGTTTCGCACGGATGCGTCACGCCGGCCGCTTTGTCGGCCTAACTGCGACACCGCATGTCGTTTTGGCGGCAACTTATAATGCTTTCATATTTTCAGGCTGCAGCCAAAGCCGAAGCCCCTTCTTCAGACGAGGGCATCGAAATAGGTGAGACCCCCGCGTTGGCGGAGCCCCCAAAGAAGAGGGGCGCCAAAGCCGCCGCCGCCGCTGCCGTCGTCGAACCGCCCAAAGAGGAAGAACCTAAAGAAGAAACCAACGGAAATCACAAAGAAGAGCAGAAGAACGGAGCCCCCGCCAAAAGGGGCCGCAAGCCGAAGGACAAGCCCGCCGAAGTCGAAGAACCGGTGAAAGCGCCCGCCAAGCGCGGCAGGAAACCGAAAGAAGCCCCCAAGAAGGTGGAGTCCGACGACGCGGAGACGCCCGAGGAAGAAGTGGAGTCGGAGCCGGAAGCGGAGCCCGAGCCGGAGGAGGAGGAGGACGCCGAGGCCGAGGCCGAAGTCGAAGTTCCCGCCAAGCGCGGCAAGAAGGCCCCCGAGCCGGCCGAGACCAAGACTGCCAAGAAGAGGGGCCCCAAGAAGGCCGCCGCCAAAGCGTGAGGTCCGCGAGACCTCGCTAGTTTTATGAACAATTTTTAATATATTATGACTGCGAAATCATTTCAGGTTCCTTCGTACGTTCAGAGTCCAAATTTTGTTTCTGTACTTTCGTCCGAGTTCCCTCCGAACCGACGGAGTATAATTTTGTATTTCTAAAATGTTCCTTTGCGATTCGACCGATTCCAAGTGTGTTCGAGTCGAATCTTATGTTGTATTTTACATGTTAAGACTGTCCATTTAACATTTTCCATAACAATAACTCATACTTTGTAAGATTGTGAAATATAGTTTTCAACGTTTATTTTTTCATTTTTTTTTTCTCACCTTTTCGACTTCCAGAGGTTTCCCATTGAGCCGCTTCAAGGATAGAACTGGGATCGTTTTGAAAACAGTGAAATTCGAGGCTGAGTTGATCAACATTTATTGCATTTAACATTTACAACATTACTGTCTTCTACAGAAATGAAGACTTCCTGTTTCAATTTCGACTAATAAAATTACAAAACAATAACGAACCTCGCATCGACGATCGACAACTCTCAATTTCTATTTAACTCTTATGCGATGCGTTTACAGAATCTTCTCGAGGTTCAAAACTAACGAGTACGGAGAACGAGTCGATCGACGTCCGACAAACTTGTTCCATAAAAGCTCAACATCTATTGTATGCTCACTATTGCGTTAATTTTACAAAACATGAACGAGTCGGGAGATCTACGAGAAATCAACAGTTTGAGAGCTTCGTTTTCAAAGATGCGAACAGAAGTGATTTGAGAAATTAGACTTTTCAGCGATAACATTTATCAAAACAAATTTTAACATTTTTCATCAAACAAATAAGTTATTTTAGATTCGAGCGAATCCAATCTTTCGTTCAGAATAATGTTAACGCTCGGCAGTTTTTCCAAAATATTTTTTACTGAAAAATTAGGCACCGTTTCATATGCACATTTCATTCCTAATAATTCACTTTATCTTTGGTCCTTTCAATTGGAACATTTTTATAAATACACAAGTATACTGATCAATGTTCGTTAATTCTAATAATACAAATTAAATGTAATATAAAAATATTCGTAATAGTTGTCAAGTTTATTTGAACGCATCGAAAAATTTAGTACAATCGGATGGTTGATTTGGCGAAAGTAGAGAAAAAAATGAATGTTTTGCTATTAATTATAATATCCAATCCCGACACATTGTTTTCAGTCTTCTTTTAAAACATTCAATTCCTTTCACAAATGTACAATAAGTTTTTGGTGTTTTAATAATAAAACAAAACAATATGCAGACAAAAACCGATCTATACATTTAAGACTCTACACAATTACATGTTTGTTCTATTTAATGATACATCATGAAAACATTATAAAATTTAAATCCACATGTATTACGAGTAAGTTTTCATATTAACAGATAATACGAAACCAAAATAAAACTATGTTGAGTTTCTTGCGAAAATAGTTTTTGGATCATCTCTACACGATTCAATTGATTTTTATTAATGATATTGGTCACTAATATGTAATGCTAATTGCTTATGAACACACCAGTATTGACTAATTGCATATTCAATGGATATGATCTTAAATGAATATTGTTGATCGAATTGTGACTTCTGAATTAACAAAAATATTTAGATTGTGAATTTAATTTCCTGTTTTATGTATTATTGTAACACATTTGTGAATATGAATGTATGGGGAAAACATAAATATTGAAAGTGGAGTTTGATTAGATGTAATGAAATTTAAATATCTCATAAACTTATGCTTGTGTTGTAGTAAAATTGCTGTGTTTCATTGTTTCTAAGATTCACTTTTTTGCTTCAATGTGTTTAAAATTAGAAAAATTATGTATGGAACGTTTTGTAACATTTTACTTATTCAAAATAGGTGTTAGAATATCGAGAACTTTAAAAGTTAGTTGTATATTCTTGTTCACTAATCAAATTAATTAATGATTCTAGTATTATTAGTGGTGGTTCTAGTATTGTCAATATACTGTTTTTCTTACAGATTAAAATAGAATTTTTTCTCAATAATAATGTATGTATCAAATGCATTTCAAAAAGATGATAGTCTTAGATACGATGAAATATAATATAATATGTTTAATTATGAATGTTCAATGAAAATAAATTCTAATGATATTATAGATAGGTTCTATTACGAAGGAGTTAGTTCATTCTATAATATTATAACAGTCAGGGCATACATATTTGTTGTAAGGCAAGAGGATTTTGAAAATTTGAGTACTAGAAAATAAAATAAAATATTTTTTTATCCACTAAATACCCTGATGATCTGTGAAGGAAAGGCTACTTTGATCGTTTAAGAGAGTGGGAATTGAATCTTACTAAAATATAATTGAATACATTTTCTATGCATCAAATGTTACATCCTATCTATACAACCTTAATTACATAATATATGTATATATGTGTATACATGTACACACACATATACATGTATATACATATATTATACATACATAAATATATATATTTATATACAGTTATGATCTACTAATGGCATATATACATATTCTCTTTTGTTTGGTATAACATTTTAAATTGATAAACATATAAATACAAATATACAGTACACACATACATTAACATATTCCGCAATAATTTAACCGTTGCAACATTTACAAATCTGACGTTCAAAGCCACAGAAACAAATGCTGAAAAATTGTGACCGAGCCCCAACATTAAATACTCATGTCACATTTTTTTGACGAAAATAAGTACACTGTATTACTTTATGAATATGGTATTTATTGATCGTCACATTCCGAATAATACGACAAATATGTGACGCGTATGTGTATACGGTAGATTTCACAGTCAACAATTTAGAAACACTAGCTAAATATATTTCTAAATTACAGGTAAAAAAATATCTATATGTGCGCTATAGCAATTGCGATATGTGTACCCTCATATTCCTCGCAGGTGTGGTAAGTTAGATTTTAACCTTACGACAGTCATACATGTATTTATGTAAAATTTGAAACACAATTTAAATTATTTCGATGCACTTAATTAAAAAAGGGTTTCTTGCGACCACGAACAATGCTCAGGGTTGAGAGGCGAAGGGCTTTGACTCGTCAGCTCTGTGATGGTCATGCTTCCGCCTCCACATCCCAGCTCGACGTCTTGCGACCTCGAATGCCTCAGCTTTTCAGATCTTTCTTCGTCCTTATCTTTCCTTTGGAAGGGAAGCGAGCCGAAAACCTTAGTCACTTTCGAATAAGGATCACCCTGAGGTTCTTCCGAGATGGTGGTCGAATCGGTGCGTCCCGTGGCCGCCACAGTGCCGCTGATCGTCGAACAACTTTGCTTTGCTATTATCGTGGGATGAGATAGTCTCCTTAAGGCTCGTCTCGTAATCGGCCTGCTGAGGAACGAATGGTGCTTCCTCACCAGTGGCGATCGTGATCCGTGCGATAGTAGAGTCGAAGAAGCACTTAAAGGCGGAGACGAAGCCACTGGGATCGACTTACCCACGATGTGCCGAGAGCGACGTCGGGGCCTCAGCTCCCTCGTTTCTTCGCAGGGATAACGTTTGTTTTTGTACGCAACACTGTCGTCACTGTCCGTCGAGAACTGTTCGATCTCGTCGTCCGTATCCAAGCATTCGTCCTCGTCCAGAAACACCGAATCGGACCCGACCGAGTGTAGGTCGTAGTCTTGATAGTCGACGCTGAGGGAAGCACCGCAACTGCCCAGGGAGGCGAGAGGTGCCAGTTTCCTGGCATCAGCTACCGCGGGACACGGGTTGGCCGCGAACGGCATAGTTTTTTTGTGAACGGAACTGGCACAGTCTAATATAGTGTTTTCGCTTACGCACGGTGATAGTTCGGGCGTAGCTTGTATCACTTGAATGTCGATCGGATTCGACGACTCCCACGGATCGGATGTGTGCAACGTGTACCTTCTAGAGTTGTGACATCTAGAAGGACGTGGAGTTGGGGGTAGAGTGGGCAACGCGCACACTATTGAAGACCCTCTACGCTCCAGATACGAACTGCCCGAACTTGAACAAGTGATGTTGCTGAACCGCCTCGAGCCTCCAGGTACCGCCAAGAACTTGTTTACGTACTCAGAAGGGGCAGTGCATGAAGAGTCGTCCACCTGATCGGCAGTTTCTATATCGTCCTCGTAGAAAGCAGGCGAGTAGAAGTGTAACGCAGACGCAGGCAAGCTATCTGTACGTAGTTTTGTAAGGCGACGAGGCGGAGCTAGAAGACTGCTGTAGCCACCGACAGATGAGAACCTGGTGGTGGTTCTCGGTCTAGATGCCCCCAGCGAGCCAGCTATAGAACATCTAGCTCCCCAAGCAGCTTCGAGAGCGAACGCCAATTGCCGTTCTTCCTCCTCTGCTTCCTCTTCGGCGACCGCTGCTGCAGCTATCTCGACGATTTTAGGGTCCCTCAGAGCCTTCGTAGATTTGCTCCTGCTCTTGTATATAACGAGGAAAACCATCAGACCGAAGAACCCGCCGAGGGTGGCCGCTATGCGTATGCCCGTCATCACGTCGTATGTAGCATAGAATTCGATGCGTAGCTGTTCGCGCTGATTTATTTCGCCAGTTTCGTTGTGGCCGCCCTCCATCACTCTCACGGGCACATTCTCTGAAATGTCAAAGGGCAAAATTTGAGTGTGTGATCAAGGCAAAAATAGCGCATACGCTGTGAAAATATTCGTGCAGGAAAGCGATACCTCAATTAAGGGAAACCTTTCGTGTGAGGCGAACCCTTTGATTCCGGCTGCCCATTGTTAGTTCGACCCTCACCTCTCCGTTTAATCGCGACGCGAGGTATGAGGTAGGAAATATAAAAAAGGAAGGCTTTTGTCAGGCTTTTTTCGGTTTCGTGCACCTCGGTTTGGATGAATACAAATGTTCTCAGATAGATCACTTTCGGCTATCCCGACTTTTCCGAACAACTCTCCCGGGCGTGATTTCATTTTACGGCCCTGGAACATCCCCAGACGCCCCGCATGAAAATTCCAAATTTTAAAGTATAATGAGCTCGCATAAATCGCATCCTCTAACAATGCGAAAGCGATAAATCGAAGACGCAAAGAGAACTTAATAAATAACGAAATTCCAGAGCGTTATCAAAACGGGACAAAGATTTACAACACACTCGTCGAAAAATATTTTATTTACGACACGAGGAAGGAGGACGCGTTATGGACGGGGATAATGCTGTCGTAAAAGAGGAACATAATTTATAACATGGTCATAACTGTGAATTCCAGAGGTGGAAAAAAGCGCGCGGAGACGTCACCGGAGTATGGGCGATATCAGGAATTCCAAACGGGCCCACACAAAACGGACTTAACGGTGGAACCATGGAATCGATATCGCTAAGGCAACCCATAACGACACTTTTTCAATACGCCGCACGAAGCAACAGATTATTGCGAATCCTCGATTACTTATTCAGCTGACTTCCTTTCGTGAATGGACTTAGGGAGACCCGAACGCATTAAACGGAATTTTCACGGAGCGCCAAAATGGAATTGCTGCGGAAAACGTAAATGAATTTTTTTTTTGCGAGTGTGTGTTTTGTGATTGCGCGTGTGTGGGACAATGTTGGAGGAAATTTGAAACGTACGTGAACGATCGTTGAAAATTTTTTTTTCGATGGTTATAAATATATTATTATTATTTCATGCGCTTAGAATATATATGGAAGATTCTGCAGGAGATGTGGAAAAATACATGTTTCTCTTTATTAATAGAAAAATAATATTTTTTTCATTGAAATTTTTTTCGGGTGAAAGTATAATATATACTACGGTTCAAAATGAAAACATGTTTCAAATTAAATTATAAAAACAGTGACTATGAATATATCACGTATATAATATGCAGAATTTTTCAATAAATATTTAATTATTTCGTGCAACAATTGATAAAAATTAATTAAAAATACTTTATTACAATACTCAAATAGCCGTTATATACAAAGTAATAAAACGAAAAAATAATTGGCAAAATCGAGAGATTTTTTTTATTACTTCTCGTTCATTGTACTCTGCGGCAACTATAAAACGACCACTTCTTATAATTGCCCAATAAAACAAAATCTACGCACATTAATCAGATCAAAATCTCGTGCACGAAATCGCAAACGCATCACGTCCTTGAACCATCACGCACATATCGCAATGCGTAAAACGAAAAAAACTACTACACAACCACGAAAAATATCAAAAAAAAAAAAACCATCAAAGAACGACGTCCATTGAGAGACTTCCCTCGCGCAGAATCCATCAAAAACCCCACGTTTTTCCGCCCCGGATAAAGCCGGGCCGAGTTTTTCCGGCCGGAGTTTTTGCCCGAACGATGGTCACCCCCGTTCCGTAAATACGCGACGGTTACGTAAGATTTTAATAGTCGTCCCGGTCTGTACGCTGAGACGATTCGAGTGGAACAGCAGGAGTGGGCATGGGAAGGGCTGCAGGTCCTTCAGGACTCAGGCCGAGGACGGGGAAGATGGCTGCGGCTCAAAGGGTGATATATTTGCACAGAAGCCGGCGAAATTCCGAGGCGCGGATTTTTCCGATTTGTATTATGGGTGTGTTGGACGTGCCGATGGAAATTCCTCGGAGGAAATTTCTCGAAACGTGAAACATTATGAAATACGCGTTGAAAGCTCGATCTGCTGTATGAAGTCACGCAATTTCGTTTTTTGTTGTTGTTGGTGTATTCAAAATGTAGTGGTGTGCGTGGAATGAATGTCGCATGACTTTTTGTAATTATGTGAAATTGGAGTGAAACATATGTATTATGAATCTTATTGCGCTGATATAAATTTTTGTGATATATAGTTATAGAAAAGTATATTAGGTACTTTTAATTTTTAATACATAAAAATTATTAGTGAAAACAAAAAAAAAACGTAAATTTTCATACAATAACCTTTTGTGTAAAAAATCAGCTGTGACATTATAAAAAAGAAAATAAACAGAAAAAAGAAATTTGATGCATTTTTCCGTGACTGCTAATTTACGATATCATCATCATTTATATTGTAAACCTTACAAAACCTTTTCAAAATATTCAATTTTTTTTTTAAATCACGCATACACGCTATGTAATGATGAGAAAAAGAAAAATCTTGAATAACTGTATACTTTCACTCAATAAATAATAATCACTAAAAAATATGAAAACACATTTTCAACGATAAATATCAAAAGGTAACTAATGTCAACTAATGATCGAGGAATACGCGTAGCATCCACCCGTCGCGTCAATTTGAACTTCGAGAGTTTGTTTCGAACACGTTTTCACAACTAAAGCTAAAACGCTAACCCAACCTAACCCAAGCATGATACTTATGACGTTTGTTTTTAGTTTAGACGCAATAATACGTAGGTAAAATTTGACAGTTGACAATCGAACTAAAATCGATAGTTTGAGTATACCCAAACTAGTATGGGTGTAAACAAACAAATGTGAAAACTTGAACTGTGACATACACCTAAAACCCATTCCATACCATCTTCGAAATCATTCCCAAATGCAACTTAACTTTCCATAAAACCCCACGCTTTCGCGAACACCCGTTACGTTACACATGCGTGTTACGTTGCGCAACGCGTTCACCTTACGACCCACAAAAACCATATAACTCATACGAAAAACACAAACACGCATCCACAACGCAAGATTACGCAGAAGTCGAAAATAATAAATTCCCTCATCCGTACGTGTTTCGGATACCGCGAAATTAATGTGACCACGTACGAACACACACACGCACCGGACGCTTAATGGCTCGTTTAATTACGGTGGCTTGTTAAAAGCGTTATGCGGGGATTACCCCCCGACGGAATGTGGCGACATTTTCGCGTTTTTGTCGAAAAGTCGCGCGCCGTTTTCGTTTTGGGAGAATTCGCGTTTCGATTCGCGTTGTGTTCTTTGTTTGGGGGCACAACTTTTTTTGTGTGCCCGCGAAATTTGGGTGAGATCGAAAAGTTAATTATGAACTCTGGAGCGGCTTTTTTCGTATGTAATTTTTTTCGTTGATAGTTATGGTCAGGCGCGGCTCGTGCAGGGTACTGCGGCGTGGCACGACGACTGGTTCAAAAACAATCCGTCCAACGACAACTTGTCCAAGATAATTCGTCCAAGAGACAATTGGGCCAATAGACAATCCGTCCAACGGACAATTCTTCCAACGGATAATTCGGCCACGACAACTCATCCAACTCGTCCAACTCGTCTTGGAGAAGTTGTCGTCGGACGGATTGTCTTTGGACCAGTCGTCGTGCCACGCCGCAGTACCCTGCACGAGCCGCACCTGATTATGGTGGAAATTCTCATATAAATATTTTTTGATTCTCTATTGAATTGAGTATTTCAAATCGTTTATTATGTGATCGAATTTGTAAAAATTGTATGTTGAAGAAATTGAAATGACAGACGGTTGGTTAAGTGATGAGATGTGGATAAAAACTAATCATTTCGTATTATAACTGAGTTTAAAAGATATTTAAACTGATTGTGAATGGAAAATGGATGTATAAAACTAAAAATATTATGAGTTACTTAAAATAAACATTATCTGAAGATGAATTGATAGATTTTACATATAAAAATAATCGTTTTCTCTCTGTGGTAATACTCATAGTAAATAATTATAAAAAAATTAAACCGTTAATATTTAAGGCTCGATAAGTCAATAATAGTGTCCTGCCAGTTTTAATCTATGGCAGTGAAACTTGGTGCTTGAGTACTAGACAAACAAATAGGTTGCGGTATGCACAGAGAGCGATGGAATGACGTATGTTAGGTATCTAGCTGAAAGATCGTAAAAGAAATGAATGGATTCGTAAAAAGACTTAAGTCACGAACGTGTAAAAAACTAAAATGGCAGTGGGCGGATCATGTTGCAAGAAGGGAAGATGATCACTGGACAAGGGAAATCCTGGACTAGTATCCGAAAGACGTTAAACACCCTCAAAAAAGGCCACGTGGCAGATGGGTAGATGAAATACGCAAAATATGTGATGTCAAATGAATGAGAGTGACTCAAGAAGTGAATTCGAAAGTATCGGTGAGTCCTTTATCCAGCAATGGGCGTGAGCGGGCTGCTTATGATAAAGTCAATAATTCTTAAATTTCTCATATCATTTTAAATAATTCATCAAAACACACATCTAATAAAAATACCAATCAAACTAAATAAACGGAAACACATCTGAACTTCAATACATCCAAAACACAATCCAGGAAACGTCGACATCCTTTGTCGCGATTGACGCATAGAAACCTTCACGACAATACGACCTAGCTACACACAACCCTCGGCCCTACAATGGAGGAACTTCTCCATTATATCACGTTGGATGTTATATATAATAACATCTCGTGTTAATTGATTTATATGCCGGAGTTAGCAGATGGTCAGACCGCGAACGTTAAGGGCTCCGGAGACCTGTCGGCGGGGCTTCCTCAAGGGCGGGAAGAGATTTAGGGATTTGCGGTTGGAAATAGGCGTTAATAACGTGCCCGAGTCCCGAATCGTGTATTTTGTGGCGGTATTCGGGGTATGTGAAGTTGTTATGGCGGTATTGAAGGTTTTTCGCGATGATTTGATGACTTTCGATTGGATGGGATTCGCGGTTTTGTGTGGTAGGTTAGTTAATGGTAGATGAACGTTCATTGTATGAGCTTTTCATTTTGTTGAAAGTGGGATGAATCTATTTTTGGAAAAATTGATTAAATGTTCGTTCTGGTTAGGTATGGACCTGACGATATTGTGTATTCAATCAAAAAATACATTAACGTATTTTTTTATGCGAAAATGTAATTTTACTACTTTCATAAAAACGATAGATGAGATTGGTGGATTTGTGCGATAGGCTAGTAAATGCTAGATGAACATTTAATATGTGGGCTGTTTTTTTGAAAGCGTTATAAGTCCATTTTCGGAAAAAAATGGGTTAATGTTCGTTTTGATTAGATGTAGACCTAACGATATTATGCATCTAACCAACACGTACATTACTCATTTTTTTCTGAATATGGACTTATGCCATCAAAAAAACGGCACATACATGTATATAGAAATCAATTGATTTTATTGAACAAAAAATAATTACATTGTTAAGAAAACTAATCTTTTGAACTATGTAATATTTTATTATTACATCTCAATGTGAAATAAAAATGCGTTGAGAATTCAACATATAAACCTGAACAAACTGATTCTGAAATTTTTTGGTAAGTCATGATGATAAATATTGATAATGTTGAGAATCAATATATTTGAAAATACATTACAAAAAAATATTCATACATTCATAATATAAACTCAATACGTTCAAAGTGCAACAATAACAATACGACAAAAAATATTAAAAAAATAAAAAAAAACGCAGTTCGTACAAAATCGTCATACCAAATCATTAATCCACTTACTATTATATATATCTATGATACATTTAGAGTCGGCATTCAAAACGAACCACGACGGCATATATAATACATAGCCCGCATGTTCTTCCGACGAGCGGTCAATTTGCGAAAAGTTAGTTTTGCGAATCCGGAGGCCGAAGGGCGAAGACTCCACTAAACGGGTGGGGAGGGGGGGGGGGCACC
>JAOXNN020000036.1:2017093-2038084 GCA_028571205.2 Hydropsyche betteni | reverse complement strand
TTTAATATAAATTATTCCCTTTTTTTTTCCCCGGGATCTTTTTTATTTTTTAACACTTTTTTGTCCCGCCGCCGGCCGCCCCGCGCCCCCCCCCCCCCCCCCGGGGGGGCGGGGGGCGCCCCCCACCAAGAGAAGGGCGGATTCCCCACTCGGGGGGGGGGCTCAGCCCTTTCGTCGGGTCGATCGGCCTCCGTTAATTACCGATGGGCCCTTCCGGTTCGGTTCCGACAAAAGAGTATGTGCTCGTTAAACATGTGAGGCGTGCGAATTGGAAAGTCTCCATTTCCATCAAAGTGGAATTGTGAAGATGCTTTCGAATGATTTTTCGCGAAATTCAAATGTGAAAAGTTATCGATTGTATGATGTGGGTTTGGTGCTTTGTTCTCGTTTGTTATTGTGTGAGGATTTATTGTCGGTGGTGTTTTCGATTTCGACGTGTCGATGATCCGGGTTAATTGGGAACGGTTCGCGATGTCCCTTGGGCTTTTTGTATTTAAAGTGTTAGCGTTTCTATATTGAAAGTGGTTGATGCGAAAACGTATCGTAATTTATATGATCCATTCGATTTTACGATTCGTATATAAAATTGACGAATGTACTTTTCATTGATCAACACAAAACATTCACACCGCAAAATTCCATAACAAATCACCGCGCAAAGGTAAATACAAAGTACGATACATTACACCTCCGATCGATCGCTCTTTGTAAACGCCGAAAACTTTTCCACGCCCGAAAAAATTCAATTTTTCGAGATCGTCGTACCGTAGCGTGCAAAAAAAGAGAACCGCACACATCCATAAACCAGACTAGCGAATTTCGATATCCACACTTTCGAGTTCAATGTATCGAAACGGACGGCATTGTCCTCCGCGCCGGTCGTTCTTCCCATCTCCGAGAAAGCCGTACGAGTGCGAAGTGAAAAAGATGGAGAAAAAGGCATTCTCCAGGGTCAGGAGGGGTCGCGTGCCCCCAAGGGGGCGCAGCCCGAGCGATGCCCCGGGGCGGGTGGGGCGCAGGGTGGTACAGGGACTCTTGAATTATTTAATCGTCCCGGCTCTCGATGGACAATAACGGGAGCCAAACGTAAAACTGGCCGCGCCTCGGCTTTGCCTATATTTAGAAAATGAAAAACGGCGATACTCATCAAATATTGAAGCGCCGTATAATTTTCTTTGTGCAGATTCTGTGGAATTTTCGGCAAAAAAATTTGATTAAATCGTCGTTTTTGTTTTTTTTGTATATCGAATGATGTATTGAAACAATAACAAATTTTTTTTCGTGTATATTTGTGATAAAAAAAATGATTGTATAGAACTATTAAGACGAGCATTAAGTAAATGTGCAAGCGCTGAACTCGAAATTCCAAATCTAATGTTTGCTTTAAATTCATCCTCGTGTACTCATAACGAATTTATCGTAAACAAGTCAGTCGTGAAACTTCCAATTTACTTTACACGTATTTGAAGTGCGAAGTCAACATACCTCATATCTTTAGGTATTTCCATCCATTATCATTAAAATAGTGTTCAGTATTATAGAAGTTTCCATATAATATGCTCTTCACAAACATAAAGTCGTTACAAACGAGATTTCTTTGTGATTTTTCCGGGAAAACACTTCGCGTCACGATGACTTTCATTTCTAAGCGGATTTTCAGCATATTCGACTTCCGCCCATCCGTAAAAAATCTGATTAAAAATCTCGGAGAAATAAACATTCAGCATTTTTTTCCAATATACATATTATATTTTCATACACATATTATATTATATCGCGTAATAATATCGGAAAATTTTCTCCGTCGCATAAAACGACCGAAAGTACTGACCCTGATACATTATTTCGTATTATATTAGAACGTAATCTCGCGCTCGTTATATTTGTTTGAAATAACTTGCTTTATCTCGGTGAAAATTTTCGCCGGCGTTTCAGCCCCTAAATCCATTTTCTGACGCGCACAAAATACACACAACACAGACGAGCGTGTTCATAAAAAGCGCCCATTAAATGAGAAGATCGAAGAAAATACGTTTTCAGACTTTTTGTGTTTCACCGTTTTCAATTTCGCTCCTCGGAGACACGTGTTTGTATAAAAAAAGGTCGGATTCGACAAAAATTTACATATCTCCAAAACAAAAGGTGACTTTCCGCATGTGAAATCTGGTTTTAACCAGACATGAAAATTTTCAAGCTCGTCTCAACGAAATATGGTGAATAATATAATGTTTCATCATACAAAATAATTAACACATTAAATAATTGACTAGATACAACGAGAATGATAATCGCATTAGCTGATACTGCATTCATTTTGTGAATATTAATCCCTTATCTGAAATAATCCGGCATCAAAACAGAACAGCTTGTTTATTCGTTCCGCAAAATAGTCGGAAAACGTATATAATGAAGTCGTACAGCGTATTTGGGTCACTGGGTCATAAGTCCGAAACCAGTATCAACACTAAATTTTTTAGCAACTATTAGCCGGTTTCATCCGCCGAGAGCGATGTATTATAATATTTTAATATGGGTGCTCCACTTTTCAGTGTCCTTTTATATTTTGCAGGCTGAGAAAATTTGTGCTCGGTAAATAATTCATGTCGTGACCTTTCCTAGGGCGACTTTCACGCAACGAAGAGTGCGCTTCGATAAAAAAGGTCCGACTCTCGATAGTAATATTTGTCAAAAATTCGTAAAATACGACGCGATATTTCAACGAGAGACTCTCATATTGAAAATGTATGGAAATATCTTAAGAGCAATGCCAAAAGTATACATTCGAAAATTCTCCCAAATGCGGAGTTTCATCATCTGATTTTTCGAATGAAATATGTATTAATAATAAAAAATTTAATATGATTTTCATTACATTTTCAAACGTCATGCGACGAAAAAGAGGCGGTTTCCTTTTGTCGCGTTCAAATATTGTCAAATTACACCGTCTGAAAAAAATCGCACTTTCTCGCTGAAAATTAATTGAAAATGAGTTTCACGCAACGTCGGATGACAAACGAACGCCAAAATTTAATACTCGAGAGCTCTGAAAGCGTGTTTGGGCGTTTATACGCGTATCATTGTCCTAAATTAGATATGAAGGTGGTTTGCATCGTAAACAAGGAGTACAAGGGTACTCTCTGCGTCGAAAATACGGCTCGTATTTCAAAATTCGCACAGACATTATACAATTTTTAAAATGCGAACAACACACGTTTAATTAATAATGAAAAATTTCGTTTTGTCTTATCGTAATTTCATGCAAATTCCGCGAAAATCTCGGGCGACCTTCTGCGAAACAATGTCCAATATTTCGTGTGCAAGTATGTCGTTAACGACGCCCCCGTAATAAATGGGTTAAAATACGATTATGTCGTATAACTAGACTACCCCACTTAACCTACAATGTTCCCGGAACGAGACCCTTTTTAGTGACTTCATCGTCGTATTACGAGCGCGTTTTCCGATTTATAATGTCGGGGAGTCTGTAAAAAATAGGTAACAATTATTGAGAATCAGCTTCTTCTCTTTTATTGAGCAATTATTTTTAAGTAGTGATCAAAGGTGTCGGTTGCTTTATTGCTGTGTCGTTTCGTTTCGAAATTAATCCATTGATATTTATTTCTTGATCGCTCTTTTGATTTATGGATCATAAATTAATTTCGTTTGAAATATTAGTGCGCGTAAATATCCGTTGCGTAACAATTTTTTTAGTTTCTAAAAAAAATTTGGTGAAAATATATATCTATTTTGTATAAAATGAATATTTGTACTATGTTGTATGAACGTTATATTCCGCGGTGGCACCGTTTTACGACAACAATATGAAAGTTTTCGGAATCAGCACAATGGTGTTAAAACATAACAAAACTCATAAACACGCACTTTCATATAGCATATTTTTTATAGAGTTCCCCAAGGAAGACGTTTAGAATACGGCAAAAAAGAGAAACAGATAAAGGGTCGGCGTAATTTCGAATATTCACTTTCTTCTACGAAAATTTGAAAAATTCGATCTTCGCATTATTGACGAAAACGTTCATACTTCAAATATAGCAATTACTCGTGTATTTACAAATTTCTAACTGAGTGTGATTAATTTCATTTTTTTAAAAATTGCAAACGCAGCAATCATGCAAAATATTTAACCTTGAAATGCGCCGTGAACCTTGACCTCACCAAGCGTACAAAACGCGAGAGAGAAATGCCTTTCGTCGCTACCTGTTGTTAGCGACACGGAAAACCTTCGCTACATTTTCCATAGTCGTTTCGGCTTTTTTCTGACGAAATTAACAAAGGCTGATCGATATCGGTATGGGAATTTTTCGTATTTATTTTAATTATTATTCGTTTGATGATTGAACTTTCCGATTTTCATGAGTCATATGAACCGCCGCTTTTTAAATATTCTAAAACGCATAAAATTTTAATGTTCGTACAGGAATGAATTAAGTTTGAATTCATTGTCAATTTACATTTGAAAAATGAATTAATTTTTAATTAAACGAATTATATTGAACTTTTGACGTTTATTCTTTTAGAATTATCTTATAGATTATCAAATTATTTTCAATTTACATTACTTATGAAAAGTAAGAAATATTATTAAGTTAAGTTCAGCAGAAACTTTTTTTTAACCTATTTCATATAATAGAACACATCACCAAATTTGTGCTATTAGTATTTGAGCGACAGACTAGTATCAATAAACCCTCGTGATGCTCAACTAATTTGTCGCCCAAGTCGCTGGAATCGCCCAAATCACGACTACGCATCAAAAACACCACATAAAATAGGACCACACCACAATTGAAGCATATCTCCCACACACACCTTAACCTTTCCTTACCGATGATGTGTATATTCTACACATTGCTCTAATAACCATCAATATCTCTATAAATATAATAAATACACGGTTAAGATTTTAGGTATTCCTCCATAATATATTTACGCATTGATTTAAAAAATAATATTAATAATAATCAGAATTTATCGAGTACATCTAAGCTATTTTGTAAACACATTCGTTTAAATAACAACGTTGATTCAATTTAAGTACATATTCGCATCTCACTCTTGCAAACTTCACTGTAGAAATGCGAGTAACTCAACGTTTTCAGTCGTGAGTGGGGGGCATTTCCGTCTATTGCGCCAGTGGCGCTCCGCCTAGCAAATGGATTGGATCTATGTCCATTTCGTGAGCGTTGCCAGATGGTTTTTTAACGATTTCAGCAAATAAATCACAATCATTATAATTTTTTACTTCAATAATGATTAATTAGCTATGAATGTTTTTATTTTTCCGATTTTAAATAGCTAATTTTTGAATGCGTAGTGACTACACAGCACCGGAACGCGCGTTTCGTTTTAGCACCGTAAGGGAAAGGTTAACCCACTTCCACCGAAAAAGACCTTCCTCAACCTCCACCGACCAGCCTCCATTACCACCTCAACATCCTCATCGGCAGCAAGAAGTCATCCGCGACCGGAGCGGCGGTCATCGGAGGGCGCGCGCTCCGTCGGCGCGGCTCGTCAGCCGGGGGGCGACGCGCATTATTGATCCCCGGAGCCGCCCCCCGAGCAGCCGCCGCCCCCCGGGGGCCCCGACCCACGCCTACGCCCCTCGCCCCCGGCCCCACCAGGTTCGCGTCTTTTCCACGGACGTGGCGGATGCTCCTGTGGCCACTCGGGCGCTTATTCAAATTCGGTTCGGCAGGTTTTGTAGGCACTTAGTAACGTTGCGATGATGTCGGTTCGATTTGGGTCGGACGTTTCGGTGTTGTTTCAATTTTTTACTGTCGATTGATGGATGTTTGTAATTAAAAGGTGATCGAATAAGAATTTGATATTTTTGAAAATTTTATTATCTATATATATTGTATTATATATAAAAATGAATCGTGGCAGTTATTTGGTCTGGACAAAACTCGAAAACCGCTTGACCGATTTGCGTATTTATTTTTTTCTTTTGTTCGCATTAACTAAGGGGTGGTTTATGAAGAAAAATAATAGGAAAATTCCTGGAGAAAAACTAAAAAATGACGAAAAATGAAAAATTACAGTACAGTACAGCAACCCGCCCGGCAGTTGTGTTGTGAAGATTGCATACAATCAGGGGCATTTTGTTTTAAATGTATTTTTGAAATAAAAAAATAATGAAATTAATTAATTTAACAACAATGCAACAATTTTAATGCAATTGATACACCGGTGTGTGCAGAACGCGTGTTCACAACGAGAATCGGGAACTCGAGCAACGCCGGGTACTAACGCTGTTATAATATAAAACGTATGATTTATATTTCGGTATTAATATCGTTTCAACTTGTTGCATATATAATCGGATCGTGATGCGTATCAAAATTTTATACATATTCATAATGTTTTAATTTAATAGTTTTTGAATATAAAAATAATTTTTGGATTTCGTGCGCTCACAGAAAGTGAATAAATTATAAAAAGTAAAATTTATATGGAAAATTTCGAAACAACACGTGTTCAGAATGGTACATCGTAAAAATATATTAAAACGTCTAACTGAAAATATCGAATATGGAAATATTATTATATATCAAACTCGATTCTACAACACAATTTTCATTCAAAAAAGAGTTAATTAAGTCCTCCAATCCAAAAAAGAGAAAAACTCGTCCTATTTGAGGCCGTACGTCCTCGACCCATTTTTCACCGTCGGAAACAATCCGTGTACATTTTTGCACTTTTTTTCACTGCGACCGTATTTCGTACCCATTCGAAAATTTCGTAACTTCTACTGTCACAAAAACTGTTAATTCTAACAAATAAATAAATCTACGATACTACCAAGGTGCGGTCCGCTCGGAAGATATACAGCGCGAATAATGTATTGTCATTTTTAAGTGTTTAATATAAAATATTATGCTTCGGAAACAGAAACGGTGGTGATATAAATCACCGAATTCGATCCGGGACCCGTTTGCATATACAAGAGTTGTATGTTTCAAGCTCTGGAAGGATTTATGAGCTTTACGTACGTCCCGACGAGACTAATACCGCAAATATGCAACAAATATACGCATTACGGTAATGTTCGATCGAAAATATCGCAAAGCTCGGAATACTCGGAGGTATTCCGGATTCGGGTTATGTAAGATGTGGAAGTTCCGATGAAGAATGAATAACGACTATTCGGTGAGACTAATTCAATTCGGATGCAATTAGGAAAATTGAGAATATCGCACTCTAAGTATTTATAAGGGAAATTTCCGATTGAATGAAAAGTTGATTCGGTGAAAATTTTCGGTTTATAAAAAGCTTCGATTCAATTTTAATTTGAAAGTTCATATTTTTTTATCAGATCAATGAAAGCCATTAAAAGTTTTGATATGAAAAATTTATGATAAAAAAACCAAAATATTCAATTCATTATTTGAATATATTAAATTACATACATCTCTCATCTTTTTAATAGGTTCATTACGTATACACGAAATACGTAGCAAAAGCATACATATTTACTTAGCATAGATACACAACAAACAGAAGTGACCGAGTTTCATTTCCTTGATTAGTCGGCGTAGCTCTAGCAATTTCTAACAAATTAGTTTCAACCTCCTTTCGGCCAAAGTCCACAAATTCGTCGCCACAAAGTAAACGGCCGCATTATCCTTTTAGATATTTTAAAAACTCGATCGACGAGGAAACCTCCCGTAAAAGAAAATATATCAGAAAATACCCGATAGTTTCCGCAGTTTTCGACGGCGAAGTTTTAAACCCGTGTTCTTATGGGTAATCTTGTCGCTTTGACCGTTCTCTCCTCATAAGCCGCAGACTTTCAGAAAGCTTTCTCTCCCTTCGTCTGAATCCACAATAAGTAGAAAACTTGTAGACGCTTTATAGCGTGCAAGCTATTTTCGTATTAATAATGTGTATCATTATGTTGTACCGCAGGCTATCTATTATATATCGGAAGAGCGTGGCGTAATTTTCGTTTATTATGCGCGTGAACGCGTTCGTTTTGACAAGACTACTAATATCGTCAATATAGGGTTTATGGAGTAAGCTATGGGTATAATTTCATACATATGAGAAAATTCTATCATAAATTTCTCACAGAAAATATTGGTCTGCCTCCAAAAACTATTTGATTATATCCAATAAGGCCTGCTCAATGTAACCAATTTTTCTTTCAATAGAAATATAATATATATATAAGGTGAGAAAGATTAATCGCAATATCTATTAATGTTATAAAAGATAATTGATTTGTCGATTTGCGAAAATGTAAAAAAAAATAATTTCGCAAAAATAATTTAAATTAAGTATGGACTAAACGTTGTGTTGTAAAATATTAACAGCGAACAAAGTTGGCGTACGCAAGTAAAATAAAATTTCACTTTTGAATATGAAAATCGTGTTTTACATATTTAAGCGAAATCGCGAACGCAGAAAAAGTAAGATGAAAATATGATTCGAAACTCTAATATTAGAATCCGAGCCGAACGCACAAAAAAAAAAACGACAAGATAATCTCTTAAGCGATTGTTTACGAAAAATATGATAAACCTTTGAATTTATGAAATTTCATAACGCGGATTATAAACCAAACTAAAACATGAAATCGAGACACACCGAAAATGTATTCGCCGAATTAATGCAGCACAAGGCTGAATCAGCGTTTACACGGGCCAAAGGTCGGTTACCCTTTTGCGACTGAATTAAATTTCAGCAGACCTCGTGGCACTAATTTTTTACCCGAAAAGCCTCAGGATGCCGCGAGCCGAGATTTCATTCATACGGAATCGGCTCGAAGTCTCGCGGGAACCGAAAAGGACGAATGGAGCTATCCGCATTTTCCCGGGGAAAAATTGGACGTCGCTCCTGGTTTTTCGTGGGATTTTTCCGCGCGCACGCTCCGCGATTTTCACGGGGAAAAGTCGTCGGAAAAGCGACGTTTAATGTTCGCATTGTGGCGCTCGATTCGTGCTCCGGTCGGTACACGATCCCGCTGAAAACTTTTCGTATAAACAAAGTATCGCTCGGCTGAAAATTCCAACGAGAAAAGCGTACCGCTTAATGCTCAGTATTATTTCATATTATGTAGTATTAAAAACTTTTCCGATTTGGGCTTGCGATTCTTTGAAGCGATGTTCGGAAGTGTTATGAATCACGTCTGCGTGATAATAGGAAAAAATTCTAGAGCAACAGCTTTATGAGGCTTTTACGGGTATTTTATTTGATTTTTATCAAAAACTATTTATTTTGATATCGAATTATTGAAATATTTTTTTATTGAGGAAAATCTATTTTTGCGTTGTATCACAGGTTTTATAATGATTTAAAAAATTTTGATCGATTTTAAATTTTGCGAAATATTTACGTAAACGTATCAATATTATTTTGAAACCCAGCGAATTCTTGTCAAAACAAATATAATTAATATGAAGTGTGCTTTCAATCAAATAACAAGATCGTTTCTGATCCTATAATAACTGCGTCAAAAATATTATATATATATATATAATACAATATTTCATATTACAACAAACTATTATTTAATTATTTCGTTCCCGAACTATTACATAATCGCTTGAATCTATTTTACAAATGATAATCATATTCAACAGGAAATTATAATATAAACAGATGATTCAATTTAAATAACATGGGTCATCACAACGCGAAAAAAATCAGTAATAACATAACGAACTATCGTCATAAATAACTTATTTAGAGTGACCCAATTTCGAAAATTTAAATTCGCAATATAAATATGAAGATCAATCAATTTTTTTCAGTGTCGCTCGTTGATCAAAAGTAAATTTTATTGACGCGAAAAACCAGACGTTTTCAATTAGAGCGATGACGAATCGCCGAGTCTTTGTTTTCGAAAAAAATATATGTTATTCAAACTTTCAAAAATCTCGAACATTAAACGCTTTCGTTTTATACAATGGGCTTTTGTTGATCGTTCGCAAATTGATTTTTCCCAATCCGATTATTCGCGGACGCGTAAACAACATTAAACGAGTTCAAAATTAGACGACATTGAAATATTTCATATTTAACGTTTTCAAACCATAATGAAGACGCTTGAATGTTTTTTTTTTACTTATATAAACACGACACAATATCCGATTTCGTTTTTTGAGAACTTGTTACAAACAGAATATTTCATTTATAAAAAAAATATTTACGAAAATTACGCGTTTATTTATAATATATTGAATCTAAATTCGTAACGAAAAAAAGATCAAAAAAAAACTCAATTCGGGTAACGCGATTATTCTAAAAATGGATATGTTTGAAAGGAAAATTCACATACTTGTTCATTGTAGCGTATCTATATGTGATGGGACATCACAGCCCAGAGCCCTCTTTTATTATATTTAATACGAATATAGATAATCTACAAATAATATAAATAAAATCGGAACCTTAACATTTTTCATATGTATTATATATATTTTGAGTATTTAAGATGATTTTGTTATTTTTTTTTTTTATTACTCTTCCGAACAATATGCGATTCTATAGTTTGGAGAATAAAGACATTTGCTTTGCAAAAATTTGCGTAAAACGAGAGCTTGATATTGTGGTTTTTAAGAAAATTATAAAACTCGATGTCGATATGAAAATAGTATATGATTTTGCGGAGGGGTCAAGGGTTAACGAAAACGGTTTTTCAGAATAATATTGAAAAAAAAAATTTGTAGCTATAAAATTTCTTGTATATATCATATATCATAATATTTGTTGTTTAAAAATTCTAAATTTATAGAATTCACTCAATTCAATATTTCAAATTGATATAAAATCACAAGTACATATTTCACAGAACTGACAGTAATTAACTGTTGACTGTTGACATTGACTATTTTTTTAATAAGTTATTTTGTTTACAAATCAAAAGTATTTTCTTGCAATTAGAATTTTTTGAGCTCTTCACGTACATACCACTGAAGGCTGCACACAAAATAGTATCAACATTGTTTCAGCAGTTTCTCTTACGAAATAATATCAACAATCAGTTTTTCTTACGAATTTATTTTTTGAAAGAAATTTTCTAAACTACAAATTTTGACCTTTAACTCCTCGTAAATTCTTATACTATTCTTATATCAACATAGAATTTGTCATTTTGTTAAAAACCACAATATCAAGCTTCATACGAAAAATTCCTTTGTACACTATTTTCTTTTTAGATAGAGCTTTATTTTGTCTTTATTCCCTGAGCTATCTATCCATTAATGAAAATCCAAAAAAAAAAAACAATTTCAAAAAAATTCGACACCACCCTCACAAACCCATCAGACAAAATTAAAAACAAAGCGCCCTCGACAATTTCAAACTATCACCCAAACTCGATCCAACTTTCATCAATCACCCTCAACCGCGCCGACTTAAAACATCCCCCATAACCACTCTCGCTTTCGCGAAATCACCGCAAATAAACCCGACGCGTTTCCCTCGCGTGGATCCCGTTTTTATTTCGGCGAAAAGTCGCCCGATTTGAACCGGCAAACGCGCGAAAATAAATATCGGAGCGACGACAGTTATTCAATAGAGCCGTGCCGAGCACAATAGGCAATTTGGGCGCGTTAGAGAGGTCCGGGGATCCGGAGCCTTATCTTTCTCGCGAGCGGTGTGTATGTGCGAAAATGTGTGCCGGGTTTTGTTGTGTGTGTGTGTGCGAATTTAATAGGCCGCGGAGAATCGTGCGAATTCTTGCGCTGGTTCGCGAGCCAGAACGGCGGTTGTTTGGACTGAAAAATTTTCTGCGGTTTTATTGGGGAATGGTTTTATTGTTTGTTTCTGAATTGGGCAAAATGAAATTGTGTCTGAGAAAATATCGGTGATATACTGAATTTTGGTTTGAAATTTGATATTGTGGTTTTTAATGAAATGGAATGACCTCCTTGTCGATTAGAGGTCAGTAAAAATTTTTACGGGAGGAAAACGGTTATAAAATCGCAAGTAGATATTTTACAGCACTAATAATACTACATAAACTAGGTTTCAAAAGGTTTATAATCACATTAACTGTTTTTTTAATAAATCTTTTTGTTTACGAATTTAAATTTTTTTTTTAGAATTTTTTGAGTTCTCTACATATATAGTAATCCCCCTATAACGTCTGCGGCATCCCTCCCTATAACGTCATTTTTTTCAAATGCATTTAAATTTAAGTTTTTTCAAATGTATTTGAAAAAAAAAAATTAACTCGTAAAAATATCAAAAAGAAAAATGAAAATATTTCATTTATTGATTTCCTAAATCCCCCCTATAACTTCGAACCTATCTTGAATTTATCTATGAATTACTGTATACCGTTGAGGACTGCATACAATATAATAGCAATATTGTTAATCGAATTATCTCTAAAACAGTTACTCTTACGAATACATAATATAGAATATTTTCTATAGGAAATTTTCTAAGTGTACGTTTTAATAGAATCGGAATTAAATTTTAATAATTTTTGGTTATAATAGAATGATGGATTATACCTGGCTTGTATTAATTGTCACGCTATCAAGTTTTCGTCCATCTTATCTGTCTCCTATGAGCTCTTCCGCAAACATAATTTGAACACATTGCTGGTAAACCCCTCAAATGTGTTTGTTGTGTTCTGTTCGCCTGAAACAAAATAAACAATATTTAATATTGATGAAAATTAATCTGTATAACGTTTATCATCATATTATTTCATACATTCGTTCAATATAATCACATAAGCATATAACCACCCCCCCCCCCAAACGTCCCTGCCTATATCGTTCAAACGCATTCAAATTCAAATTTTTTTCAAATGAATTTGAAACAAGTAGTTAACATGTAAAAATTTCCAAAAAAAAAATTGAAAAACCTTACCCCCCATTACGTGGAATCTATCTTAACGTTATAAAGGGGCTTATTGTATAACAAAAAAGGCAACCGTTTTAAAGCGCCGTAGAACAATACAAAGTAAAGAAAAAATCAAAATGCAAACGACCAAATTTTAATCAAACCGCATTAACGAGGCACTGACATTATTCAAATCGCGAAAAAATCAATTTTCAATTTCGGCAAAGGGCAAACATGGCGCAACCATCGATTAATCGAATATCCGAGAAAATCAGATAATTAATCGGAGAAACGTGCGAGATAGCGGCGTCGTTAAAAGCGTCCGCGGGAAATTTTCGATTTTTCCCGTCGGCCCTTCATTATATTTTAGCGCGAACTTCGTCGAAAAAAAAAACCCGATCCATAAAATTACGTGGCGGAAAAGATTCAGCTTTTCGACGAGCCTCGGCAACGGTGAGGGTTCCGTTTACAAAACGGAAGAACCGACGCGAAAATTTTCAGGCGAAACGGTCGCCGTTGCCGAGCAGACGTTTAAGAGGATTCGCCGTGGCAAGTCTACTATCTTTTCTTTTCTTTTCTTCATATTTCATCTTTTTCCTTTTCCGGCGAAGCCTCTAAGCCTACCCGGCCTGAAAAGAAGAGAACTCCTTTATTGCATAATGTGAAAATTTAGGACGGGCAAATGCCTGGAAATACCAATCTGGGATACAAAAAAAATCGCTGAAAAAAAGGGATTTTTATTGTTCTTAAAAACATACGTATATGTAGGGTGAGCATATTTTCCAGAACCGAAAACGGGACGGTGCGTTTTTTCTCAATTAATATAGTTAAGGAAATATATAAATGTTCTAGAACCATGTAAAAAAAAAATCAAAAAAGTGCCGTGGTAGAAAATTTTTTACTCAATCAAACTGTATCACCAAAAACAATCAATTTACTTAATTTTTACCAGCAGGACTTTTTATTTTTGGTTAATTTATCAATATTTCTAAAAAAATGAATTGTAGAATCAAGGCAAAAATAGCGCCGCAGACGAAAATTTTTTTCAAACATCTTATTGTTAGTCAATCAAACTATATTAACATAAAACTACCAATTTGCTCATTTTCTTTGGTTTATTTTTTTAATATTTTCATCAAATTTTTTCGTATATTTAAAAAAGTAACTACAATTAAATATTTACATGTATATATAAACCGGAAAAACGGGACAAATCAAATAATTTCACAAGAACAACGGGACGAACGTAAGACACGACATAAGCGGGACTGTCTCGGCGAAAACGGGACTTATAGTCAGCCTATGTTCACTTTGATAGTGAAGTACGTAGGCTAGTGACTTCACTTTGATATATTTTCATCATATTGACATAATCGATCGGTCGTTACATTATGTAACGGGCAATTTCCCTTTTGAGAAATCAGGGCCGACAATGTTTATGCTTATGAATAATTAAACAAGTGCTAGGTACAATTCAATCCCTCCAAGTGCTACAATAGACGTTGAGAAATTCAGGAGGCTCAGAAAAGAAGGGTAAATTGCTATTCTGAGAATTTCAATTCAACGAATTATAATTTGATGTATTTGCTCGGAACCTGCGTAAAGGGGGTGAAGTACCGCCGTTACCCGAGTCCGGACGTCGTTTTTGCGACATTTTATTTTACGACTGATATTTTCATAGACTCATAAAATGAACCGCTCGTGACCCGAAACGAGAATTTTCGATATGCAAAAATTATTTTTAATATGGTCAACGGTCTGAAATCGCATTAACGTACATTACTTTTAATGAATTGAGATTTATCGCCGTCGCGAAAGAACTATTTTATCGATTCAAAAGCCAGTACGCAATTCGAATGCGAATTTTCAATTAGAATCGCGCAATTTGCGTTCGTAAATTCGTCGACACGTACGCAATTATGGGTTAATCTGAAATCTATTTCTGAGCTTCTTTTAAGTGGAGTGGTTTCTTGTAATATAACAAGCAACACGTCGATGATACTCTTTGGTTCCTCAGTGTGGGATTCGTTTGCGGATTAGAACTAATGGTCGGCACCATGTGGCGTTTGCTAAATTTGTTTGGCATAAAATCCGTATACTACGAATCCGTTCGTATGAAATAATTCGTCCGAACCACCACGGTAATGTTTGGACTCAAAGACTAAAAAAGAATAAATAAAACGGATAAAAAATTGGACCTCGGACGGAAAAGTTTCCAACAACAATCTAAGACGCCAAAATTTGATTTGTTTCACTTTGTAGATTGTTTAGAACCGTAAAACGTCATAAAAAATAATACAACGTAGTCGACATTACACAAATCGAATTTTTTCAATAATATAGAAAAATTTTAAACATTCGATTCATATAGATATTAAAAAAAATATATAATATTATGAACGATAAATTTTGAAATGAGTATCATACATAAAATTCAAATATTACAATAACTTCGATACTAAAAATAGTCGATATCGTTTAAACGGGTATTGTTTTTGTTCTCAGTGCCAGACGTAGAAAAACTCGTTAAAGCCCGTCCGAAATACACACAATAAAAACCGCATCATAAAAAAGGCACCCTTCGGCGAATAAAAAACATAAAATAAACTAAAAGACTTTCTTTTGAGTGAACACAAAGACTTGATTGATGCGTTTAGCACGTCGTTAATGCCGATCGCCATTTTTATTGCTGTGACGATCGTTTTATTGCACGAATTGAATCGAAATCACTGACTGCGACAATAACAGAAACTGTCATTTGAAACAAATCGATTTTTTTTTATACAGAAGACCGTAATTTGATTCAATTAATTAGGTTTTTATAAAACTCACTATAATAAATTTAATTTTTCGATTTTTTTAATTGAAAAGTGGTTCTTATATTATATGAAATTAAATCTGTAGGCTGTAAATTGTATGATCGATGCATTCGATAGCAGAAAATCATGTGTAAATTTTGGATTTTTATGGTCCAGTCGTCGGCAACCTATGACTCGCGTGTTGCCGACTGACCCATTTGACAATTTCAAATGATCCACTTAAGTTAACTGGTTAAGGAACCGAAAAAAATTAAAATATGCGAATATGGGAAAAATCTTGTGCCGCGAGAAAATACAGATAAGTATGAATGTGTAAAAATATTAACAAAAGTATTTGTATATAAGAGTAAATTTATGACGTAAAAATGTCATTTGAAATATCTAACAATAATATTAGAATTATTATTTAAAAAAAATCGTTT
Organism: Hydropsyche betteni; assembly: GCA_028571205.2. Taxonomy (NCBI): domain Eukaryota; kingdom Metazoa; phylum Arthropoda; class Insecta; order Trichoptera; family Hydropsychidae; genus Hydropsyche; species Hydropsyche betteni. The sequence continues at coordinate 2,022,018 of JAOXNN020000036.1, read as the reverse complement.
TGACTTTGCACAATATTTCTAAAGAAAGCGACTTTTTGAACTTTGCCTAACAGCGGCACATAATCTCGCAACGTCACTGATTATTGAAAAAGATCGTTCTCGTCATATTAAAAAACGATTATCAACCACTCACATTGACTGCGCATCTTTGACGATCAAATTAAACAATTTCAAAACACACCCTTCAAAACAACCTTACAACTCAATCGAAACACCCCGACTCGAAACAACACCCAAAAAACCGATAATCATTACATCACAGCGATCATTTTTTGATCGATCACCCAACGGCAACTTCGTCTAGACAAATTGATGAGCTTGTTCCGCCGACGCGTTATTAAGATGCGTCTGAAGGCTGCGACGGCGACGGCGAAATTGCCTGTGAAAACTAACTATTTGTCACTGTCAGAATAATTCAGTAATTCGCCACCTTACAAAGGCTTTTGCCCGCCATGCGAGCTGCCTTATTACGGCTGGTAGTTAATCGAGGCGTTAATGGGCGCTGCCGCTTTATGCGCAAACGTAATCTCGTTAATTTCGATAAGTTGATCTATCGCGGGATTGGGTTGTTGGTGTGTGTGTGTGGATTTGATGTTGTTACGTGTTTGACGATGTCGGATATGGGGTTCTGATTGGGGATTGTTGTTCTTTTTATGGGAGTTGTGTCGATATATCGAGAAGTGTTGATTGAATAGTTGGTGCGTTGTGGTTATTATTATAGTTGATTCGAATCGGTTTTTTGTTAAGAATTTTTATGTTTTAAAAAAAGTTTGCGATGTTTTTTTTGAGGGTTGTAAAATTTTGAAAAAAATCTGGAATGTGTCGAACTAAATTTTTGTATCATGTAATGTGTAATGTGTCAACCATATTTATAACATGCCTCATTTCAACGCTGTAAAAAACGCTATTCTCTTTATCAAAATTTTAAATTACTTAACAAATTGTGAAAAAAATTTTAACCAGATCCACAATAACCAGATCAACAAGCACAGCTGAATTAGTCACTTCAAACATGAATATCTCAAATTTTTTTATTATAAAAATATGACAATATCTCCATATTTCTTTGGAAAATCACGATGGCAAAATCAAAAAAAAATATTTTTGAGAATGTTTTTTTGACGGAAGTAAGAAAAATTGCCCCCCAAAAACATTTTAATTTTTTCACGTCGGGAAACACTGACTTCAATGATAAATTATATCACTATTAAATTCAAAATGATAAATTATTATAATTTATTAATAATATTATACAACGCAGGTAGTCCTCGACTTACGATGGAGATACGTTCCTAAATTTCGGTCGTAAGTCGAATCTGTATAATTTTTTTTGGCGGTAGTTTTACTTATTTTTATTAATACAATAATTAAATAACATTTGAAAATCTTTCACTGTTTGGGTCCATTATTTGAAATTTTTGAATTCCTTGATTGATCAAATTAAAAGCAGCAGCCACTTCTTTCAATACGAAATTTTTTGACGGTTCTACATTCCTCCATATTTATTTCTCACATCCGCTTGAGATTTATCAAACAATTAAAAAAAAATTATTAATTTAAAAAAAAAATATTTTTCGGTGGTAAGTCGAAGACTTCTCATATATTGAACATCGATTGGTTATCATTATTTATCATACGTATTCACATACAGAAAACATTACCCTCACACTGCAATCATCCCTCATCAAATCACCTCAATATTAACCCCACTTAAAAAACAAATCAAACAAAACCCCACTCCGAATCTAATTATAAACCTTTTACACAAAATAGCACCGAATCCAAATCCAGCCGACACTAAACATCCCCACACAATTAAACCAACATCACCCGTTGAATCACACGCAGCGGGTCACCTCAAACGTTCAATAACACCCAACACACACCAGACCTCCACCCAGAGTCGGCACGTCTGAAGGCACACACACACACCCACCCCATTAACGGATCCGTTAAGGCGTTAAGCCGGTCAAAGTTCTCGGGCAACGGCCCGTTATCGCAACGGAGCCGACACTGCGGCGCGACGAGGGCCAACGCACTGGGAGGGTTAACCGTTAACGTTACGGATATAAGGTTTCGCGTGTCACGTGACGTCGCGATTTTTATCTTTTGAATGTGTTTTTATCTTGCCGAGTTTGGTGTGTGATGTTTTTTGGTTTTGGGTCTATCGATGTTGAGATTCGTATCGCTTTTGTGCAGTGGCGGATCGAGGTATAGCGGATGAAGCGCATGCTTGGGGCCTCCAAATTGGGACAGTTTTTTTTTTTTTTTATCAAAATTGTGAAAAAATACTGATTTTTTTTTGTTCTGTTCCAATATCAGTTACAGTTATGATTATATGACTATTGTGTTTTTAAAAAAATACACTTTTTTTAATAATATTTAATTACATGTCAATAAAAAAATTTCATCTGCGGCGCTGATTGTATTTTATGATGATACTATTTTTAAATATTATATATTTTTGAAATTATAACTTTTTTGGAACAAATATTATACAGAGTATTCCAAAGGTCTCCGTAAAACTTTTAAGAGGTGATAGGTCATATTATTTGGATCATATTTAATCAAACATACCTTAGCCTAAAGTACAGGTAGTCTCGACTTACGACGGAGATACGTTCCTGAACCTCAGTCGACCTGAAGTCGAATCTGTATAATTTTTTTTTTCGGTAGTTTTACTTACTTTTATTAATACAATAATGAAATAATAAATAAATAAATAAATAACATTTGAAAATCTTTCACTGTTTGGATCCATCATTTCAAATTTTTGTATTCCTTGATTAATTAAATTAAAAGCAACAGCCTTTCTTTCGATACGAATTTTTTAACGGTTCTACATTCCTCCGTATTTATTTCTCACATCAGCTTGAGATGTATAATTGAATTTAAAAAAAATAATAATAATTTAAAAAAAATTAAGGAAGTGCGAAGTGTCATAAGTCAAAGACTACTTTTATTTTAGTTTTTATGTTGTTATTATTGTTTTTTTTTTTTTAAGAAAAAATCCAAAATCTCCCACTTGCACACTAAAAATTCCCGAAATGGAAGATAATATAGTAGAAAAACCTTATTTTTTTGTTTGTTTACTATATATTTGATCATAAAATAGGAATATCAAAATCTGTATCAGCTGAAAACTATTAGAAAAACATGTTTAATTATCAAAAAATTAGAGTAAAGGGAGATTAGAGTTTTTTTTATATATCTTGTTTCTTAGTTTTTGATATATTTTTTCCCCTTGCGGGGAAATAAATATATGATATTTTGCTCAATAATATAAGATTACAATTATTTTCTCGAACTAGTACTTTTTTTCATTATAAAATTTTAAAACAACTTTTTTCAGATACACTTTTTAGATTTTTACACATAAAAATCATTAGACATCAAAATTTCGGAATAAATAAAAAAATCGAAATAGAAGGCCGATTTTTCTCTCCGCAGTCCTGAAGGGGACCAATGGGGCTGGAACCTCCAATGTACTTAATCCGCCACTGTTTTTTTTGTGATAACGATAACGCGATTGCACTCCTTAGTTGATTAATCGGACAATATAATGGCCGATTCGTGCGATGAGTTGATTTGAATAAACAATGGTGTGATTTGAATAAAATAAGACGTGTCGGGTCGTATGTTGCTGTAAGATTCGGAAGGTTGTTTGCTAAAACGACCGGAGACCTTTTAAATATTTCACGAAACGCACAAAACGCTCTTGTTAAATTATTTAGTTGTTGGCTTTTGAATTCGAAATGTTGTTGATTTTCCGTGCAATATTCAAGTGTAAGCGATTTATGCGAATAAATTGTGTAAACACGAGTGCTTGTCTCATTATTCCTTTGTGCTGTGTACGCCGCGTTTTTCTGCTACGAGCGAATGAGCTAATTGCATGAAATTATTCATAAGTAATTTTTTGACGTTTAAATGATATAAATACTGACATTTCGTATTCATTTAAAAGTAAGAAACGTATTTTTTTCTACTTTGTTCCAAGCTGAAAATTCAAAGAACGTGTTAACGTTCATTTATCAGCCTCAATGACAAAACATAATATTTATAATATAATAAATTAATTCATCATTGTTTCCATTTGCATTTTTATATATTCGTGCAAGAAGATATTCGGATATTCACATTAGTCGGAATGTTTTCGAATTTATATACAATGACGAAAAGGAACAGATGTTATGCTTATCTAGTTTCTCAACAACTTAATACCATAATAAACATAGACTCTAAATGACACACAACACGAAAACTGTTAGAAATTTATAATTGATCATTTTCAATTACGATCTGATGATAAATCGCGTATTCATGTACTTGAAAATATATTTCAAGAACGACGTATAAATTTATTCGATTCACATGTTTACGAAATGAATTAAATTTATAACAGTAATCTTGAATGATTGACGGTATTGTACGATATTTATAAGCAGCTAAAAGTAAGCTATTATCATATCATAAATACATTATAATGCTAATTCGAAGGGAAAAGAAAATCGCTATATTTCGCAGTCGGAAAACTCGCGTATTTATAATCACCCCATTTATACGTACGTGTATATATCGCACTAAAATATTTATTTCGCCATTAAAATAACATTTACGCAAATTGAACGCTAGCTTGTATAAAGAAAAGAAGAAAAAACGTCGAAACGAATAAACAAACACAACTGCTCAATTTCAGCTTGTAGCCTATGAAAAATAATATTGTTCGAAATACAGGGTCATTCATTTCGTGGTTTCAAGTTTATAGCACTGGCATTTGAAATTTATTAAATTTAGCTGTTATTTAAAGTATTATAATATTAGTTAAATGTTTGCCATTTACGATAATGGTCATTTAATAAACAAACAACGCGTTAAAATTATTAAAACTTACTACAAAAATGGTGACTTAAACGTAGTCACTTTTC
>JAOXNN020000036.1:1985257-2007176 GCA_028571205.2 Hydropsyche betteni | reverse complement strand
AATCGATGGTCACATGTGAAATTACTAACGATAATGAAAAAACGTCGGAAACATATTTTGATTAAGAAAAAATATCACACTAAACTCAATTATTAATTTTATCGTGTTGTACTCATTTAATTGTGCTTTTTTTTGAGAATTAAACTTTTAAAGTGTAATTTTTTTTAATTATTGAGTATTTGATATTTGAACTATAATATTTTGTATCATCCTAGTGAAAATAGAGTGCATTTTTTTTTCGTGAAATTTTTCATCGAATCGATTGCAAATCATTAATTATGTATATTAAAAATTTAGAAATAATTTATTTATTAGAAAAAGTAGGTTTTCTTTTAATTGAAAATGGCTGGCATTGGGTGGGACGATTTTTGCGATTGTTCGGCAACGAAGTGGTAAATATAATAATACATAGGGTAACCATTTTTCTCAGGGCCCAAAACGGGACGGCCCGCAAGAAAATGCCGGGCCCTATATAAAAAAATGTGTTGCACGTTGAAAAGTTTTTCCTCAATTAAATTAGTTAAGGAAATATAATACTCGATCGTCACAAATTTAGTTTTTAACCAGAAAATGAGAGTTAAAATTCGACCAGAAAATGAGAGTTAAATCTCTTGTTGATGAAACGATTCCAAAAAAAAAACGGTTTCGATTAGAAGCTTTATCTATCGTTCGCCATAAAAATTATAATATAATATGCCGACGTCGCGATTGATTTTGACAATAATTACAATTGGTCGTTAACGATCGATACACCAGTATGTGCAGAGCGTATGTACTTAGGAAAATCTATTTTTAGAAAACTGATGTTCCTATTATTCGAATCCAAATTTTCCGGCAGTTTTTTTTATAAACGTGTACCGGCTATTTAGGTTCTTTCGCGTGAAATGGAAATCGTCAAACTATTCGCCGAAACTCTTCAAAAAATCTCAAATACGTTTTATATGAAATTTTTTTTAGCCGTTATTGAAATAATTTTATTATTACAAATAAAAGTAGTATGAATCTAACGATTTTTATAACCATTATCAGTAAACTCTAATTTATGATAAATTTTAAATGAGATGCCCATATTTAAAATTTTTAAGATCATGTCATTGTTAGCTTTTTCGAAAATGGAAAGTTTAACAACCTCCCGGTGAAAAGGTGAAAAGATTTGTAGAAAAAGCGCATGCTCAAAAGCTCGAAATTTTTTTTCTCATTTTGTATTATAAAACTGCATCCTAGTTTAAAAAACTTGAAGGCTAAATAGTTTTTTGTGTATTCCATTTCTGCATTTGTATCTAACTGTAAGAAATTCTTATATGAATTAGGAAAGCTAAATATCAATAATTATTTACTAAAATGTAAACTTTTTTTGACGAAATTAAAAAATTTAACATTAAATGCGTAATTCCAAAAATAGACTGATTCATTTGAAAAATATTTTAGAAAAATCCTATTAAGTACTAATAATATAATAGTAAGTCAAGTCTTAGTAAGTTATTTTTATAATAAGTAAGTACATTGGTTTTAATATATTTCATAAAAATAATCAACAGAAGTGTGTATTTAAAAGAAAAAACATTAAAAAAAATCAATAATTTATTTTATTCAAAAATACATACAAATAAATTAAACAAAAACTTTTATGACAAATTAGCAGCACTTAAATCGAAACCTTTTCTTCTATTTTCCAAATGAGCCTAAAAATATAAAAGCTTGCATATACTTAATTTTAAAAAAAAGTTTGTAAATAAACCAATATAAAATATTACCGTAATGATAGTTTTGAAGGCATCCCTATCTAACATTTGATAAGCGACCAATAAAAGCCTTTTTGCAGCATTATGTAAAAAGGGATTTCCAGAACAGAATAAATCAATCCCTAGCTCAAGACCAGTACCAAAATCACATTCATCTGTGGCTATATTAGCCATATTTATTATTGGTTGTAATAAAGCGAAATCTGATTTTCTTGATTCTTCAGTAGTTTCTTCAGATAAGCTTTGAAGAATTCTCTTGATTTTAGCTAAAATAATAATGTCAATATAACCGTTGATAATTTAAAGTATAATATAGAAATTTACCATCTGATTCAATAAGTGGACGGTAACCCAATTGAGTTTTATTGTTATAAGGCACTACAATACCAGCATTATGAAATGTAGAAGAAACTACATTTTTCTGGCGATCTTTCATTTTGTCGGTTTTTTTTTCTATATCAAAATTATGATCACTTGCCCATTTCGTTAACTTTTCAATAAAAGTATCGTATAGTTTTTTAGGAATGAAAGGATTCAAAGATTTTGATTGAATTGATTTTGTATGTGATCTGTCAAAAAAATATTAGATTTTTTAAGATTAAAATATAAACGTGGAATATTAATGATGATACTTACATTAAGGCAGCAAATAAATTTTCTCCCATAGGACTGATTTTGGGATTTTTTCCGTCGTTGTTTGCAACAAAACAAGGAAGTTCTGTTGGGCAATCTCTATAATATCCGATATGATACCCATTTTTTGAAGATGCAATGACAGTCTAAAAGAAAATTAAATATCTATTATTGTGATATCAAAAGTTTAGAACATTTTTTATATTAAATTTGATTTAATATTTACTTGAAATTCTGGGGGATCAAGATAAAAACGCCAGTGTAAAATATAATGTGTCTGATTGTTCAATACAGGCAAATTTTTGGACAATACATCAAACGGGCCAACTAATTTCAGATCAATTGATTTCATAAAAGATCTTATCGAGTGATCACTGTCGTATATTTCCCAAAAACTATAAAAATCTTTAGGCATTTTGACCAAAAATTTTTCTTTGATAAAATTCGGTACATCTTCAGGTAAAGAGTGGTATTTTATTTTTGAATTTTCAACTGCACAATCCGACGATTTATTTAATTCTTTATCATCAAGGTGAAAATTCCCTTCGTGATTGCCGTTTCCAATTTTCTTCTCAACGAAATTGGGAACGATTTTATCAGAACGACTGTTACTAGCACTTTCTTTAATCTCAACAGATTTGGGAGTAATTTTATCATAAAAACTGCTATTGCTCGCACTTTCCTTAATAGATTCAATTTTTACCGAATTGTCTAATTTTTGACGTTTATTTCTAGAAGAAACATCAAAAATACTGAACACTTTCTTGGGAGGATGTTTGAACTTTTTTGAATGATCTGGATTTTTTTGGTAACATTTTGTGCCATATTTACACTCAGGTCTCGGATCATCTTTGTATTTAAAATTTTCAGCCATTCTGAATGATTAAAATTATTGAAAGAAAATTATAAAATTGATTGTTCGACGAATAAATCACAATGGATAAGAATGAAACAAAACCGCGCAGTAAACGCAAACGTCAAATTTCGATCACAATAATGTTGCCCGGTATATAAATTGCCATGCGAATGACAAATTATGGCAACGTCATCTATTTTTTCGGAATTTATTTTTTATTTGACATTTTGTCTTCAAAATGATAATATTTAAGAATAATTAAATGTTTTCAAAATAATATTTAGTTCTGGAAATAATTTATATTTTTAATTCTGTAACTTTGATTTAAGATTCGGTTTGATTTTGGTCAACTTATTTTAATTTTGAAAAAATAATTCTTGCCGATAATATCTACAATTTGTGAATACAAATGAAAAATATTGATAAATAATAGTATAGACGACAAAGTACATCTTAAGATCACACCATCAAGCTGCGCAATTGACAGTTGACATATGACAGTTCGTTGAACGCGTCAAGAACGACTATTTCAGTATGGATGACGAATTACCGACGGATTTTGATGTTATTGTCATTGGAACAGGTTTAAAATTTTCAAATATGTATTTTTCAAGTTATTTCCTGTATATTTTGATTTTATATAAGTCATTTTCATTGTATTGTTTGTATATGTATGTTTACATCGAATCTTTAATGATTCTCAAAATGCGAATGTATTTATTTCATTATTTGCACTTTGAATAGGTATGACGGAATCGATAGTAGCAGCAGCTGCTAGTAGAATTGGGAAAAAGGTTTTACATTTTGATTCGGAAGATTTTTATGGTGGATTGTGGGCTTCGTTTAACTTAGAAGCTCTCTTGAAAATTGCTGAGGAAGGAAATGCTGATAGCTCAGATACTCCTAACCATATTGGATTATTCAATATAGAAAGTAGTTGGTTTGTCGATAAGTAAGTTTTATTGATTGTACTTATCAATTAAAAAAACTCTTGATAGTCATATGTGTAAGTTATTTTTTTATTTCCCAGAAAACAAGATAAACCTGTGGAATTGAAACCCAATGAACTTGTTGAAGATAACAAAGAAGAAAATGTGTCGACTAGCGATAATAATTCTATTGATAATATGAAAAAATTAATTAATAATAAAGAGTTAAATTGGACTCAAAATACACTGAAGAAAGAATATCGTAAATTTAATCTTGATTTGGCCCCAAAGGTATTTATTTATTTTTTTCACTTTTGCTCTTTGTGTTCAAATAATACTACAATTGTATATTCTTTTCAGTTATTATTTGCTCGTGGAGAGTTAGTAGAATTATTGATTTCATCAAATATTGCACGATATACCGAATTTCGTTGTGTGAATCGTGTTTTGACATGGTTAAATGACACTCTTGAGCCTGTTCCTTGCTCTCGGGCTGATGTTTTTGCTACTAAACATGTGACTGTAGTTGAGAAAAGAATGCTAATGAAACTGTTATCTACCTTAATGGAATATGATGAAAATAAGTCCACAGAATTTCATGGTAAATTTTATAATCAAAATAATTTATTTTAAGCAAAAATATTCTATTTCTATTTATGATTTTAGATATAGAAAATAAAACGTTTTTGGAGTATTTGAAAAGTAAGAAACTTACATCGAATCTTATTCATTATGTATTGTTTGCAATTGCGGGAGGTACAGAGTCAATATCATGTACTGAAGGCATAAAAAAATGTAAAACATTTCTTACTAGTTTAGGTAGGTATGGAAATACACCCTTTTTGTGGTCCATGTATGGATGTGGCGAACTGCCCCAGTGTTTTTGTCGGTGAGTTTTATGGCAATATAATTTAAAAAGCATCTAATTCTTCCATATGGAAAATGAATTAAATATTTGTTTTCTATTTTAAGATTGTGTGCTGTGTATGGTGGGGTTTATTGTTTGAAAAGACCATTAGATTCAATAAAAATAGTTGAAAATTTGTCAGACACAGAAAAATCTATAGAAATTTCTAGTAACGGAAAAATATTAAAGTGTGAACATGTAGTGCTAGGTGTCAATAGAGTACCCAAAGATTTCATCTCGCTAAATAGCTTTTCCAAAGGGATTTCAAGAGCAATATTTATAACAAACAGAAGCATCCTTGAATTTGAAAAAGAACCTTTAACCCTTTTACAATTTCCTCCATTACAAGGCAAAAAACATCCAGTCACAATTATCGAACTAGGTCCATCAACTTACTCTTGTCCTAAAGGATTGTGTAAGTGAGAACAAAATAAAATGAAACTACTATTTTTCAATGTTTTAAGCTCACATTTTTACCATAGATGTTTTACATATGACAAGTAAGCAAAATGAAACTGCCAAAAAAGATCTGCAAGATTACGCTGAGAAATTGCTAAATCTGGAATTTAACGTTTCAGTTTCGTCAGATTTACATTCCTGTGATAAAATTCCGAAAAAACCCCAGGTACCTTTAAAAGCTTTGTTTTTCACAAATACATCTTCGGAACATTAATGTATTCTTATTGTTCATTTACAGGTACTCTGGTGTATATATTTTAATATGAAAGATACATCTGAAGAAAATTTAGTTTATTCATCTCACAAAAATGTTCACATATCTTCTGGACCAGATGCCGAATTGGATTTTGATCATGCAGTCCAGCAAGTAATTATTAATCATAATAAAATTTTCCATTGCCAATTATTATTATCCATAATACTTTTCATTTATAGTTGATGTTTTATATTTAAGACATGTGACCTATCTTTAAAGAATTTGAAAGAAAAAGCCATGTTTTCTTGATTATTTTATAAAATAACATTTTTACGGTTACGTTATCAATTTATAATCATGATGGTTAACAAATTGTTTCAATTTTTCATTTATTTAATGGATTTGTATTTGCTTCAGGGACGTAATATATTCCTCAATATAAGTAAAGATAGTGAATTTTTACCGAGAGCACCAGATCCTGAAGAACTTGTATTTGATGGAGATGATTCAAATATTGGCCCAGTTTTTGAAAAAGATATATGTAATCCGGAAAATGATAATTTATCCAAAAATAATGAAAAAAATATAGTTGAAGCGACTGATTCTGGTCTCATAGAAAGTGTTGAAGAAAATGTTGAAAAAAAGATTGAAGAAATTGTTGAGAAAAAAGTTGAAGAAAATGTCGAAGAAAACATCGAAAAAAGTATTAGAGATGATTAATTTTGAAATTTTTGATATTTTTTTTAACACGTAGTATGAACATACTACGCTTTACACAACATTCAAATTTTTTTCTAATTAAATATCTAAACTTCACGTAATAAGTTATAGAATAAAATTATTAATTTTTGTGATATTCATAAATTTCATGTATTCTTATTCATAAAAAAATCCATTTTATCGATAGGTTACTATCAAACTATTTACACCTAATGATAATTGAAAATATTTATGTAGCACTTAATATTTATAAAATGTGTAATATAACTTATCTTTAAATAAATAATTTTTAAACAAAAGGTTATTTCACATGAATTATCAAAGCTATTACCCTTATCGAAAAGCTATGCCTTTATCAAAACTAATCAATTTTCAACAGGTGAGTACATACATACTGTTGGTGACCCAAATACGGTACATAAAGAAAAAAATATTATTCTTCCAAGATATTTATTGTTTTAAGTACTGGGAATTGTATAAAATCTTTGCCTTATACTTATTAACATATATAAACTGTATATTATAAATCACATTTAGAAAATTTGAGTGCTCAACAATGTCGCTACTCAATGCCTTAACTAGAATTTTCGCTACATAAACTCAAACTATTTGTCTATAATTAACAAATTCATATACGTATATGCATTTTTCAGGTGTGTATAATAAATGTGTATGTTGGGACAGTTAAATCATATTGATTGCTTTAAAGCAATGTGGAACATGAAGTACATAACATTGATAAAAGATCAAAATCATGGAATTTTAAGAATATTGCTTTAAGCTACAAGTATATGAATACGTGTCAAAAGGACATGTAGAAAAATAAATGTATGTAAACGAAGGAAGTAATCAGACAATCTTACTAATTAATTTGGCTTTTTTTTTAGATATCATAGTATACAAAAATATTCTATGTTTTTGGTTTGAACATATTCATTTTGTACAAGTTGACCGAAACATTTTAATTTTTCCAAAAGGCAGTTCATCAGATTTAATATAAATGTGATAAGATAGAACTACAGCAAATTCTAAAAATATCAGTATATTTTTCGCATCTTCTTTTTCGTTTTTATGCGTTTTGAGTATCACATCACATAAAAAAATGGAACGTGGCAATACTTATTCATATTTCAAAATAAAAGCTTGAAAAAATAACATAAAAGTATTGAATTTCCAAACATTTGATATGGATTTCAGTTCATAAAAATATAATTCAATCCAACCAATCATATAGAAATAAATTTTGAATAAAAGGATTGAAAATATTCAAATTTAGATATACATAAATAAATATGACAGTAAATATATTGCAACTATGGGTTATCGATAAATTATTCATCGAAGGAATTTGTATATCGACCCATTTGACTAGATAATAATTATTGAAAATTTGCAACAATAATTATCAAGTAGCAATGTACACGATCAATTCGATGAAGATTTAATCAGACAAACATAACAGATCCAAGTTTAATTTTATAGGATTCGAGAGAATAATACAAAGAATTTTTAAAACAGATCAGTTAAAAAATACTCACACAAATACTATGTCTCATAAAAATTACAACCATTAACAGAAAATAATAGAGAAAAGATCTGAAAAACAATATGAAAAACTAAAAAAAGTTAATTCAGAATTTCAGACTAGGTCAACACAAAGTAGAAGTCTTACATACATGCTACTATATCTTAATTTATCCTCGCACTCGATTGAGATTAATTTAGAGAGACATCAATAATATATCGTTACGAGTGAAGGTTAACAATAAAAAATGGAATAGACGGGCCACAATCTGCCCTCAAATATGTTTGTATATCATATATATATTTATATAAAATATATAAAAATCAGTTAAAACAATCTCTTTTCGTACGAGAAAAGACCATGTACGTTACCTTCAATCTGAGCCGAATGAGTGCGACGCATGAATCTTAAGTCACCCGAATACATCATTTTTTGCAGTTCGGCAACAGACTTTGTTCCAATATCTTGGCAGCTGTGTTTGATTCCAGACTTCAAATACGGTAAAAATCTGAGGACAGATCCTTTGTCGACGATGCTACCGCTGACTCCTTGAGCGACGCGGTGCTTATCGGACTCGTTATGAAAGTATCGACTCATAGCTGCTCCTTTACCGTCTTTATGCTCCATAGCTTCCAAGCTGCCCATGCCTCTGTATTTTTTCAACCGAACACCGTCGGAAAAGAAATACTCTCCGGGCGCTTCGGAAGTTCCAGCCAAAAGCGAGCCCATCATTACGGAGGACGCTCCCAGAGCTAGCGACTTTACGATATGACCGACCGATTGGATTCCTCCGTCGGCTATGACGGGCACTTCAAATTGTCGAGCGTAAGAAGCCACCTGATAAACAGCCGTAGCTTGAGGACAGCCACAAGCCATCACTTCTTGAGTAATGCAGATGGATCCGCTGCCCATGCCGACTCGGAGAGCGTCGACGCCGGCATCTATAAGACTCTTCGCTTGACGACGCGTCACGACGTTCCCTCCGACAACATCGACGTTCGGATAATTAGTTTTAATATGATTGATCATATCGACTTGGAATATAGAATTGCCTTGCGACGAGTCGATAACTATTACGTCGACCCCGCTATCGACAAGCATTTTGAGCCTGGGTTTATCTTCGGCCCTCGTCCCTATGGCGGCACCGACGAGCAATTGTTTATTCAAATCTTTAGAAGCGTCAGGATAGCTCCTGGCTTTTTTGAGATCGGTGCGCGCGATCAACGCAACCAATTCCCCAGCTTCGTTCACTATCGGCAATTTACCTTTCTTGCTCTTTTCCAAAATAGAATTGGCCTCTTCGAGAGTGACGCCAGATTTAGCAGTGATCATCGTATCTACCGGAGTCATGACTTTGTCTAAAGTTAATGCGGGGCTCTTTTCGCGGAAATCGATATCTCTAGAAGTGACGATTCCTAATAATTTTTCTCCGAGTAGACCTCGTTCGGTCACTGGGTATCCGGTGAATCCGTTCTTTTTTTTAGCGGCGAGGACGTCGGATACGGTGTTTTGGGGACCCATACAAACGGGATCTCTTATAAAACCGTGCTTGTACTTTTTAACTTTTAAGACTTCATTGGCTTGATATTCTGCGGTGCAATTATGGTGAATGATACCTATCCCCCCACACAGTGCCATAGCTATAGCCATATCGGCTTCGGTGACGGTATCCATAGGGGTGGATACCAAAGGTGCTTTCAGGGATATGCGTTTGGTCAATTTGGAACCGAGAGCGACTGCTTCGGCAGGGAAATCTATATAACCGGGCAGGAGTAAAAAGTCATTATACGTGAGTCCTTCGGCGCGCGCGAACAGCTCCTTAGCGGAGAGGCCATCCTGGAGGGAGTCGTCAGCAGCCTCCATGGTTAATCCGTTCATTTTGCGTTGTCACGTGTAGAAATGGAGGAAGTCGGCGACGCCGGCGACCGCGCCGCGCTCTCGAGATTGAATGCGGCGCGCACGTGGCCGCCAACCGATTGTGTATGCTTGTGCGAGATGGCAATTTTGGGGTTTTGGGATTTTTTTTGTTGTGAATGGGAGTTGGTTTGGCTTTTTGGGGGTTCTAGCGTGTTCTCCCCACCAATCTGAAAATAAGCCCTACCGCGATTTCAACATTTTTTTCAATGCTATCCCGTAAATAATCCCTACCCCGAAAATAAGACCTAGTGAGAAAATGTGATGTTTCTGACTAGTCATCACAGTGGTTCTGATTCGGTGCTATGTACATAAAATTAAGATTTTGTAAAAATATAGTAATCCCCTTATAACGTTTGCAGCGTCCCCCCTATAACGTCATTTTTTTCAATGCTATCCCGTAAATAATCCCTACCTCGAAAATAAGACCTAGTGAGAAAATGTGGTGCTTCTGACTAGTCATCACAGTGGTTCTGATTCGGTGCTATGTACATAAAATTAAGATTTTGTACAAATACAGTAATCCCCCTATAACGTTTGCAGCGTCCCCCCTATAACGTCATTTTTTTCAAATGCATTTAAATTTAAAAAAAAAATTTTTTTCCAATGTATTAGAAAAAAAGTTAAATTGCAAAAATATTCAAAGAAAAATGAAAATGTTTCATTTATCGATTCCCTAAATTTCTCCCTATAACGTCTAGAAGACGGTAGTTGTGTTGGGTTTTTGATTCGTTTGTATGCTCGGTGACATGGTGGTTATTAAAATTTTATGGGTTTGATGGAGGTATTGTGTTGGGTGAAGTATGTCGTTGAATGATTGACGAATGCGGAGAATAGATCGTTTGTTTAAATGGAATTACGGAACATAATCGGAATAGGATGATTAAAATCAAAATTATATACCTAGTATTTATTAGATCGTTCGATTTAAATGGTTAAATTTTAACTATTTAAAAAAAGCTCGAGTTGTATGGCGCATCTGACCTAGTCCGTGAAAAAATTGTTGGCCACTTCTGATCTGATCCATGTGTTTTTCATGTAATCCTCTGATTGCCTTAAATCCTATTATCCATTTTATCGGCGTAAGATACAACACGGCGACATCTAATGATATTTGGCTGAAACTTTATTCAGTCTGCAACTATTCGTTTTCAGGTGCTTTTTCACTGTAGAACTGTATAGGTATATTAAAACTCATTTACATACCCACACACCGCGTGTTCTACTGAAAATAAGACCCGGTCTTTTATTAAAATTTCAAACAACAACAATTTCAATTTAATTTATTTTTATTTATAATAAAAACAGTAAAAATTCAACTCTTGTAAAAAAATTATTTTATAAATGATTTACAAAAAAATTTATCATATAAAATCATCATTAGCTATCCACTGCAAGACAAGGCCTTGTCATAAAAACTCGGCAATCTAAACTATACCTCACCGCGCTAATCTTATAAAATAATTTACAATAATCAAAACACAGCGCGTGTACGCCGCTATTACGACCATAAAGCGAAACTGCGTCAACACAGTCTACCAACCTCAGTGCGACGTCCCACACTCGTAAGGTACGGTTTTCGACAAAGGCTCGGATTGCAGATTTCGTAACTGCACCGTTCGCGGACGCGATGTCAGAACGGGCGACGAACGCGATCGCCGGAGCCCCCGCGGCGACGGCGACGCCCCCCGCGCACCAGCACCAGGACCCCGCGTACCAGCACTACCAGTGGAACTACTACCAGAACATGTACCCGTACGGTTACGCGTCGCCCTACATGAACATGAACATGGGCAACTATCCCTACTACCACCAGCAGTACCCGGCCATGCCCCAGCTCCACGCGCCCCCCAAGCCGAAGGGGCTGCTGGGGGACTGCCCCCCGTTGCCGCCGCCGCCGCAGCCGCAGCCCCCACCCCCGGCGGTGCCTTCCTCGGCCTCGCCCCCCATTTATTCCAGTCCAGGTATTCGTTTTTCGTTAGCGCAACACAATCAGCCCCATACCCCGAACAGGCCGAATCCATTGCAAGGGAACAGTGGCGCCGCCAAGAAGAAGCGGAAAAGAAACAAAATGCGCGCCGCTGCAAATTCCCAAATTCAACCTCCCCAACCTCCCCTTCCTGAAGATGCGCCTCCGCCCCCGCCCCCGCCTCCTCCCTGCCCTCCCCTTCAACCCCCACCGCCGCCACCCCCTTCTTTAACGAACACGATCACTCAACCGCCTCCCCCGTCGATCTTACCTCCGAAACCTAATATGTTCAACAATCCCACCACCGCGTGGCCGGAGAGCTTGAACAATTACGTCATGCGCTGTTATAAGAAGTGCAAAACCGACTTCGATCGCGATCAGATAGAGATTTGTCTTAAGGGACGCATAACCGCGGCCGCTAGCCGCGACGAATTGTGGATAAAAAATTGGGACGAGGAGCCCATTCCCAGTGTGCACAGTGAACGGAACAATGTCGTGGTCAAGCCCGTCGTGCCCGTCGTCGGCGCTCTCGTTCAGTATCAAAACAAAACTCCCGTGAAGAACCTGACCAATGCAGCGAACCGTGGCAAAGGACGCGGCCTCTCGAATTCGTTGTCGCGACGTTTAGGTGCCCACGCCCCCCACGGTAAGCAGCAATCGCCTTCGCCCAGTCGAACTCGATCTCGGTCGCGGTCTCGTTCCCGCAGTCCTCCCAGAAAGCGTCACAGGTAATGTTTTTTTTCTCATTCTAAATCATCTGACTATTTTGTTTTGATGTTAATTTTTCATTTAATTATTCCAGCTCAAGTTCTAGTTCCAGTAGTGATGAAAATGTGAAACCCAATAAATCAAATAGGAATAAAAATCATTCTAAGGTATTTGATCGTTTATCTAATAGCAATCATAAAGCAAAAAATGCTAAAATTCATAGAATTCAGAAGAAGAAAGCAATATTTAGCCCCGAATTCACAGCTTCCGACAAACTTCAACAGCGAGCCGCTAGGTTTAATAATAGTTTAAATGATTTACCAAACTTAGGAAACTCCTTGCATATTAATGCTAAACCTCGTAAAGCGAGTATCGAAATATCTTTCCAAAATAGAATAGTAGAAGACACTAATGGAGATTTCGATTGGACCGACTATCATATAGTCGGTACTTGTTCAGATTTAGAAAAATCGTTTTTGAGATTAACGAAAGCTCCCGACGCCAGTGAAGTCAGACCCGTTATTGTTCTTATAAAATCATTACAAAATGTTAAAGATCGATGGGTAGCCAAACAGGATTACCATTATGCTTGTGATCAATTAAAATCTATAAGACAAGACTTAACGGTAATATTTGAAAAATTTTATTATGCTATTACTTTTTGTATATTTAACTAAATAAGATTTACGAAATAGGTACAAGGTATTCGAGACGCTTTCACTATACAGGTTTACGAAACTCATGCGAGGATAGCTCTGGAAAAAGGTGATCATGAAGAATTTAACCAATGTCAAACTCAACTGAAAATGTTATATGCTGAAGTGCCGCATGTAGGAAATAAGATGGAGTTCACTGCGTACCGTATATTATACTATATTTTCACAAAAAATACTTTAGGTAAACAAAAATAGCTATTATGATTGTATTTTAGATTTCTGGAATTTCAAATGTTATTTTTTTCGTTTCAGATTTAACAACAATACTGAAGTCTTTGTCTGAAATTGAAAAACAAGATTCTTGTGTAGCTCATTCTCTCGAAATTAGAAGCGCTTGGGCCACTGGTAACTATCATAAGTTTTTCGATCTTTATCAAGGTGCACCTATGATGACCGGATTCTTGATCGACTGGTTTATTGAGAGAGAAAGAAAATTGTATCTCAAGTGTATTATAAAATCGTACGTCGTTATTTTATTATTTTTCTTGATCATTCTTAAGTTCAAACGATTAATTATCGATTGCATTAATATTTTCGTTTACATGCAACAAAAATTGCATACTTTAATTTTAAGAATAATAACATAATTTGCTTTTTTCCAGGATATATTGAGTAATAGAATATTTTATTGCATTTTTTCATAAATATTTTTTTAAGTATACTTTCAAGATTTAATAAAATTCAATATAAATATACATTATTTGTGTGCATAAAAACACATACGCTTACATGCAAACACACATATGAATCAATTAATGTTTTTTTTAAATGTTTAGTTATCGTCAAACAATCCCAGTCGAGTTTTTGAAGACAGAAATGGCTTTCGAAACGGAGGAAGTCACTTTAGAATTCCTGGCGCAGTTTGGTCTAACATTTACAGATAGTTCTCGTCAACATCTCGATTGCAAAACAAGCATGGCGGTTTTAGCGAATATTTGAAGAAATCAATACGGCATCTTTACAGTATTTGTCAAACTGTTGATGCTGATTATTGCAACAATAAAACTTTCGGCTCAGTTGATATTCTCATTTTGTCACTGTCGAGCCTACTTCTGCATAATAATTATGCATTTTCCATTCACAATAATTTTCTTTGTGTGAAATGGACAATTTCACCGAGAGGCAAAGTTTATAATCCTCCATCGTGGATCGATAGATATTTGTGAAAATAACCTATATCTAAATATCTCTATGTTAAAATATTTGTTATTAGGATTTTATATCCACAAAAACACATGTCTGGATCGTTGGAACATGTTTGCAGAAGACCTATTTATAAGTGTGTAAATAATATATGAACAGAATTGAAATGAAATTAAAACCTAGTGCGAAATCAAAATTTAGAACCTGATAATCATCTCAGTTTCAAGAATTATAATGTCGGAAAGATTTTGGAAAAATAAGTTGCCAATAAAATGACTTATTATTAGCTAATATCGAAAATTCCCTAATGAGTTAAAGGAGCATTGATAAATTTTGTGAGAAGATATGATTATGTGTATTTTGGAAAACTATACCAATTGGTTCTGGAAGAATGTTGGATCGACCGTCAAAAACCAATAATTTGCATATTTGCAAATTAAAAAATTTTGAGACAAATTGTGGTATATAGCCAATTGGAGACTGCTAGTTGTGGTTTGTTTTGCAACATATTTTGCAAAATCAACGACTAGTACATCAATTACACATGTGGTATAGAAATTCATAATTCCTTGTACCTGTTACTACTTCCTGACCAAGTTCCGTTGGTATATTTATATGTGTGTGTATGTGTGTGATGAACATGTGACGAATGAGTGGAATTTTTGTAATCTTTCCCAAGAAAAAACCCACCTCCGTAAAAATATCCTTGCTTAATTTCATGTAATCCTATCCTTGAAATATAATTTTATTTTATCCTAACACATGTCAAGACGACGCGTCTTTAAACTTTTTAAATAAATTTATTTAATATAACCTTCGTTTTATTTACTACTACCCTCCAAACATTTCATTCAAATAAAAGTCTAAAATGGGGAAATACAGAAAATTTATTTATTCCATTGATTTATATTTTTTCTCAATTATGTAAGACTGCATAAAAATAATATATTATCATCGCTGCAGATTCAGATTTTTTTTGATGTTTTTTAAAAAGTCAAAATAATGTAGCAAATCTGGCCTACAGTAAAATAGCTGAACAAAATAAATAATGAAAAATCAGTACGAAATATTAAGCTGAATTGAACAGACAATAAAACTACTCGGCTACCTTTTTGGCACAGGATATATAAATTTAAACGCTACAAATTAAATCATGTCTGGTGTTCAAGATGTTGATTGAGCATTAAATACAATCTAAATCTGCATTGCAACTTACATGTGTCATTGAACTAATAAAAAAACAATGCACAAAGATACACTAATAACACAATATTTATACACCTATCCAGTAAGTGTGCTAACATCAGTTCAAAGTTATGTATAGTAATAAACTTACAGAAATATATATTTAAATCTAATATTAAAATGACAACAAGTTTTAAAATACTTTCGATACATTTTAAATAATTTACATATCAGGAGTTTCATCTGATAGCATTAGTCAATAATGCATAGAATACAATAAATAACACGATGACCTATTTCAAATGAACGGTTATTTAAAAATAATTTGATATTCTATTTTATTCGACATCATATACTTTTTATAGTCAGTTTTATTTTCATAATTATTAAATTAATAAATTATCAACAAGATTCTGATGGTAAATGCAATCAATAAATAAGTTAATATTTTTTGATGGGATTTAGAAAAAAAAAATGGACATCAATAGCCACATAAAAATATCATTCATTGACAATTGCAAGATCTTTATTCAACGTTTCGTTTGAGTTTTCAAAAAGAAACTGAAATTCTAGTGAGATTTCATTGTTGCAATCTTATAACAGTCAATGTGTGATAAAAGACAGCATATCATATATTGAAGATGTTTAAAAAATTATACAGATAATGAGACAAAACTGTTGTATTGTGTGATATTTCTTTTAAGTATATCTGCACATGGTCCGAGAACTCGTTCAAATCTATAAAAAATCAAATTCAATATAAGAAAACATCAAAAAATATACAATTATAAAAATCTTTCATTATAAATTTACCTGGCCCTATCCAATTTCACACATTTAAGAGGTCCAACAGCACGGACTGTAGCTGCGCGTGGCCGATCCAATAGCAGAGCAATTTCGCCGAAATAATCACTAGCTCCAAGCCTGCCAACTTCGATTTCTTCACGAGGACCAGCTCCTTCTGCACGTTGTTGTAAAACTAAGGCACAGCCTAAAAACGAAAACCATGAAATTTTTTCCATTTATTATACATTAATTTATTGCATATCAACAAATACCTTCAACAATAATGTAAAAATCGTCTCCCGGCTCTCCTTGTCTCACTATAGTCTCTCCATCCTCAAATGAAACTGACTCTAATGCATCGGCCACAGTTAACCTCTCCCACTTTTCGAGACTTTCTGTAATAAGTAAAAATAAATCAGATTCAAAATTCAAGCAAATTTCAATAAAAGCAACGATAATTCATAAAAATTAGCAAAAGCAATGAAATTTAATCCAATTACCGAGTATGGAGACGCGTGACAAGAACTCGTCGTACAACTTCCTCTTCCTGATGGTGGATCCCATCAAAATACGACGATAAGAATCTCGGTCCAGCCCCCAGAGTTTGGTGGCGACCCTCGCACGTACAGTAGCTGCCCTAGGTGTGCCGTGTATCAGCGCCAACTCGCCAAAACTACCCCCGTCTCCGATGGTGGTCACCAATTCTCCATTGACCAAAACCTGAATAATAATTTTATAACAAATTACATTCTCAAATAATATTATGAAGGATGTGGACTGTATTATTTTTGAAATAAGAGAGGATTCCTTGAATATATTTATATTAAACGTTATTCAAGTATAATATTTAGCTTTGTTGAGGGACTCATATCATTTGAGGGGTTCGGCAGTAAATAGTGCTAAGCATCAAAATTAAAAATTGAATTTCTTTAATTTACTACACAAATTAGTACTTTTACTACAGAAATTAATAAATAATTCCACATTCTATTAAAAGATGACAGTATTGTGCTATTTCTAGTTTCATTTACATCTAAATGCATGTAAACTGTTTTTTGAAATCTGTTTTTCTTAATATCTTCAAAAGTGACAAATGTCGCTTAGCACTATTTACTGCCAAGTCCCTCAATATTATTATTGATTTTTCAAAGTGAAACAATATTAAATAATGTGGATCTTAGACTGAGGTTTGGATTTTTGAAAAATAAACATTTCACTAATCACTGTACAGTAAATATAAATGAAAAAAGAAAAACATATTTACTTACAAAAATATTCGAAATTTTTTATCTTAAATAGAAATTATATGTATATTAATTCTCCAATATCTTCTACCTTCAATTGTTTTCGTGGTAATTTTGATAATTGGAAACGATGAGAATTGCCACAAATTTAGCCCTACCGGTATCCAATTAGGCAGGAATTATCAACTATAGGGATTCGAGCCGTCCCAATACGAAACGAATATATAATAGTTAGATACGATCGATCTACAGAGGAATAGCTTTCGATTCGTATGCGCAAAAAAGACTACTAATTATAAATGTGACAAAAGGTTCGGTGACCCGTCCCATAATGCGCCAAAGGAAAACGAGGTCGACCTTTCGGTGGACGTAGTGCGTTTTGAAACGAATCTTTTATTACGAGGATAAATTGCATGCGGTTTATGTAAGGCGTATTCGACTCGTCGTACACACATAAAAATTGCTGTGTGTATCATTGTAGGTCGTGCTTGTGTATTAAAAAAAAAAATGGAATGCCAGAACGAGCTGACTCCACTTTACCAACACTCATCTTCATTTTTCTGATGTACGTCCGGTGCCGGAAGAAACTCGTCGGAAAAGCGGAGAAAAACTAAAGTTTCCGAGATAAAAACGACGATACATAAAGCGTGTATACGAAAAAAGTGTAATTTAGAAATTATTATAACACTGATATCGCGAAAAGAGAGCGATATACATTTTTTTTTCATTTTTACAAAACGCACGATAACGAAATTAACGCTCGAAAACATTTCGGATTATTAAAACCCCGTCCGACGGTCGTAAGACGCCGAAAATCTCATAAGTCTCCATAAAAAACAACACAAAAGAAAACCTCCAGGATTTACCCGCGAACGAAACACAAAAAAATTTCGCACGACACGATACCGGACCACCGTTTACTAAAAAAAACACGAACAAAAACATCCGGCGATGGAAAAGCCCACATTCGAATCTAAAACAATACGCATCGAGCATTAATATAATATTAGAAACGCTCGCCCGAAATTGTTTCAGCGAAGAAATCGCAGCCATAAATATTTGAGTCCTTCATCCCTTTCGGGGATTTCCCGCCGACGCGACGCACTAATTGAAGATTAATCTTCCGTTCTTCGGACGCGCGTATATTTCACGATTTCAATTACGAAACCTTCGTGTCGCCGACACAAATATTTATATGCAACTTGTTCCCGCGCAATATTTCGTCCAATCAAACGCTCCGTGCTCCGGAATTCGTTACTCGGGAAATGTTAAAATGGCTCGGTTAAGTGCGGGGGCGTAGCTAACCTCGACTTCTCCGGAGTCGATCACATAGAAGTTGTCTCCTTCGTCTCCCTGTTGGATGATGGGCTCTCCTGGAAGACAGTTGACCGGGAACATGGCGTCGAATATGTCCGAGCGTTCGTTCTCGTCCAGATGTGAAAATAAGACGTTTTTGGCGATCGCCTTTGACAGCGCCGCCATCGTTTTGTAGTCCTTAGGCACCACCTATAAACATAAATTATATTATCGATTGTTAATTACAGTAAACCTCTCTATAACGTCTCCCCCTATATCGTTCAAATGCATTTGACACTTTACCGACCGCGGACGCCGATGTGGCGTCCTCAAATATGTCCGACTTTACTCGTCAATATATAATTACGCTTCCTTTCTATTTCGAATTTTCGATAAAAGATGGCAGGACAAATGATTGAAAAATTAATTTTAAAAGTTACGACGATTTTAATAGGTTGCGCTGAAAAATGCAATTTTGCGCAAAAACGTGCGTTAGTGTAAGTTTAGCAGTTTCAATAGCCGGTCGGTAAAGTGTTAAATTCAAATTTCAAACGCATTTGAAACAAGCAGTATGTCAAGCAGTAAAAATGCCAAAAAAAACAACAAAAATTGTAAAATCTTAATCCCCTATAACGTGGAATCTATCTAGATGTTATAGGGGGATTTACTGTATACAAAAGGTCGTATTATACAAATCCGTGTTATACGAGGTTTGAAGTTCATAGAAATTTGGGGTTTTTGTTTCGAAAAATATGGAAGCTTGTTAAATACCCTTTTTTAAATAAAACGGAAAATATACATTTACGTATTTGGATAAAATGAACTATAGGTGCTTAAATTAAATTTTTTAATGTGTTTCACGCGTAATTTATATGTACTATAAATCCGCAAATTAGGTTTCTTGACAAATTTCGCGTAATTTTTACGTGTGTTGTGGGGAGGTTATGTTTGACAGTTTTTTTACAAATCATTTTCAAAATTTGCACATGGTAACAGTTTAGATGGCAAAAGGTGCTACCGGGCAACATTTAAATACGAAACTCGTTAAAATATGAAAAAAAAATCAGCTCGTTAAAAATTGATGAATACAATTTCTAAATTACACACGAAATTCATTTAAAAAATATATTTACTTTCGCACTTAAAATGTATAAATTACGCGAGAAGTTCATTTAAGAATCTTAATTTAAGCACTTATAGTACATTTTTGTTAAAATGCAAATCTGCCAATAAATATTTGATGTAAAGCATAACCTAACTGGCGGTACAGGCAACTTGCAAACCGTTGAAGGTGGCGAGCGTCACCAGTACTATGGTCAAAGTTTCACTACCTCTGGATTCAACTTTGGTAAATACATTATGGATCGCGACTTGGGCGCAACCTGGACAGGCGGCACTATCAACGCTCAGCCACAAACTACAGCCGACGCAGTGAAGGCCTACGGTATGTTCTACCAATGGGGACGTAAAGACCCCTTCACCCCTTCTGCAACTGGTTCTACAACTATGTCTGCTGCAGTAACTGTTCCAATCTATGGTCCTGATGGGGTCAGAATTACAGGCACAGGCAATGATGTTGATGGCTTCCCCAAAATTGCTGCACCTGGAACTAATGTGCTTGCCGAAGCAATCCAAGCTCCAATGAGTTTTTATACTACAAACGGTTCTAACTGGACGATGCGCGATGACGCACTTTGGCTTCGCTCTTCAAAAACAGTCTTCGACCCTTGCCCTGCAGGCTGGAGAGTTCCTTCTGGTGGTCCTGATGCACCATACAATATTTGGGCTGGATTTGCAGATAACAACCAGCCAAATTCTACTGCGTCAAATAATACTGCAGGTGGAGTCGGTGTATTTGATTGGAAACCTGCACTTGCATCTAATGCAGGTACAGCAGGTCGTCTTTACGATAAAAATGGCGTTAAAGCTTGGTATCCTGGCTCGGCATACCGCAACTTTGCCAAGGGTGAGTTTTCTGGTACAGGGAGCTACTGGTATGGCTGGACGAGCGTAGCAAATTCTGCAGGAGCTAGCTACGCCCATCTCTTTAATCTCACAGTCGTTACCCCACAGAATTCCAACTCCAGATCCTACGCATTCTCAGTACGTTGTATCCAAGAGTAATTTCACTGCTTTAGCCCCCTCCTCTCACAGAGGGGGGGCAGAGCACACAACCAAAACCCTGCACGGCTTGACCGCCGCCCAGGGTACAAAAATAAGCTCTTTGAAATATTGGTTTACACAAAAAATCGCTATCTTTGCAAAAAAGAGATCGCAATGGCAACACTTATCATCAAAGAAAACAGCCCAGAGGCTCGGAAATTCCTCGAATTTGCCCGAACACTACCTTTCGTGGTCGAGGCGGATAAAACTTTTGACCAAGCCTCCACCCAGTGCAACGCCATTCCTCTGGAGGCATTTTCCGAGGAGTTAAAAAAACGTGTGGCAAAACGCTATTGCAATGCGCAGGGTTAACATTGCCCAGGTGGTATGGGAACGCTTCGATGAGCTGACCGACTACATAGTCGATGACCTAAAGCTATCCGAGCAGAGTGCCCAGAAAAGGCGACAACGCCTGATCGATTTCCTCGCAGGATTGGCAACAGAGGCAGATTATGCTCTTTGCCGCTCCAAGCGTTGGCGCGCACTCGGATACCGTTGTGCCATATTTGAAAACAACTGGATATTTGCATACGAAACATTCGACAACGGCATAATCGTGCAAGACGTGAAGTACACAGCACTAATAAAAGAATAAACACACAACAAAATATCATACCACCCCGCCATTTCGGAGCAACATCATATATATGAGACTCTTCTACCTCGAATTCCCAATAAGTGAGAAGGCTTCTCACTTATTGAGTTGGTCGCACTATGTTGAGCTATTGAAAATTTCGGACAAACTCGAACGAAGTTTTTATACCCAACTGTGCATCACAGAAAGATGGTCGATACCCGAACTAAAACGACAAAAAAAATCATCGCTAT
>JAOXNN020000036.1:1967904-1985157 GCA_028571205.2 Hydropsyche betteni | reverse complement strand
TGTTTACCCACTTATCAAATAAAATTTTCAAAATTGAAATTTTTACCCAGTCTCTCAAAAGGTTGCCGACCACTGGTGTAAACAATTGAACTGTGACATATATATGTAAATTCGACTTACGAACGTATTCCGTCGTTAGTCGAGAACTACCTGTAACCGCTACATTTTAAAAACGACATCGAAAACATTCACAATATCCAGATCCGAGATATTAAATTCAAGATAAAAAATAAAAACGAATAAAAGGTGGTGGCGAAATCGACAAAACGAACGGCGATCTGCGACCGCGGTGACTTTGAAGGACATTTGATAGCAGAATTATAGTGGCGCGGACGACGAGCGGACGACTCGCGCTTCAGTTTCAGCATCAGTATCAGTACCGAGTTGACAGTCGTCCGCGAGTTAGTCGTCAACGCAATGGCCTTGTCAATCGAAATCCGGTCGACGGCGCCCTTCGGCGGCCAGAAGCCCGGCACGAGCGGGCTGCGCAAGAAAGTGCGCGAATTCATGCAGGACAACTACACCGAAAACTTTGTTCAGTGCATTGTGACGGCCTGCCCCGGGGTCTCCGCCCCCGGAAGTTGTCTCGTCGTCGGGGGAGACGGAAGGTACTTGTGTGGACCCGTCGTCGAAACTATTATCAGGATTTGTGCAGCTAATGGGGTAATTTTCTGTTCATAATTAGAGATGTTTCAATATGTACGCCTGAAACTTTTTTTGTACATTTAAAAAAAAATACTTTTTTTTTTAACTGAACAGTTTAAAAAAATACTTGTATTATTATGCCGAAATGGTAAAATGATCGAACAGGTCAATATAAATTTGGCTACTATTTAAATGGTCGGAATTTAAACACGATTTTGGTCAGAATTTTTGTCCCATTTATCAGAATTCATTTGACATTGGTCAGAATTTTAATCATGTTTTCATCAGAGTTTTGACTGGGTTTGTCAGAATTTATATTAAATAGTCAGAATAATAAAGAAACCTAACCTATTCTGACCGTTTCGTTATTAAATTCTGACCATTTATTATTTTATTCTGACAATCCATCATTTTATTTTGACCGTTTTTGATCAAAATTCTGACCATTTAATTTCTTGCCTATAAATTTATTAAATTGACCAAATCTTTGCTCAAATGACACTAGAACACATTGCACATTTTAAGACTTGTATGAACAAATAATCGAATTATTGCTTTATAATTCACTTTTATTAATTTAATCATGATATTTCGAAATTTTTTGTAAATCTTATTCTTAATAGTGTGTGTTTTAGTGTCATTTAAAAAATCATCTGACAATGAGAACAAATATGATAAACTTTCATCCAAATACATTTGGATAGAAAACTTCAGTATATTTGATTTCTAAATACACAAAATTCAATAAATACACTAATCTGAAAATCACTTATTTTTACTCGAGAATTGTTTGAATTATAACAACGTATGTCAATATTATTTTTCAGATAGAAAAACTGCTCGTGGGGCAAAACGGAATCCTTTCGACACCAGCCATTTCAGGCCTTATCAGATCCAATAAAACTCTCGGTAAAAACTAACCATATTCTGATAAGAATGGTTGTTTTACGATGCGATTGTTTCGCTTCGATGTTTTTAAATATTGGGATTAATCAGACGTAAACATGATTACAGGCGGAATCGTCTTAACTGCATCTCATAATCCAGGTGGAATCGATAACGACTTCGGCATTAAGTTTAATTGTGCCAACGGAGGTCCCGCTCCCGATCACATGACCAACGAAATATATGATCTGACAACTAAAATATCTCAATACAAAATAGTACCCGGTTTAAATTGTCCCATTGATAAAGTTGGAGGATATGATTTTAACGTTAGTATAGAAATATGCAGTTTTTTTTTTAAATATATCAAAATGAAAATCGATTATGTTTTATGCAATTTCAGGTCCAAGGAAAAAACTTTAGAGTTGAAGTTATCGATTCCGTCGACGATTATGTTATTTTAATGAAGAGCATATTCGATTTCAACATTATTAAATCATTAATTTGTGGATCTGATAAAAGAAAACCTTTCAATGTTCTTATTGATTCGATGAACGGAGGTAATTTCAAACAATACCATTTGGATTATTGTTCAAAATCGAAAAAATAATGATTTACTTTTTTTATTTTTTAGTGACTGGACCGTATGTGAAACGTATTTTTGTCGATGAATTGGGAGCTTCTACGCAAAGTGTCACTCGTATTGTACCACTAGAAGATTTCGGAGGTGCTCATCCCGATCCTAATCTCACATATGCAGCAGACCTTGTCAATCAAGTAAAAAGCGGTGGTTTCGACTTTGGAGCAGCTTTCGACGGTGACGGGGATAGAAACATGATTCTCGGAAAAAACTCCTTTTTCGTTACGCCTTCGGACTCTTTGGCCGTTTTAGCCGATAACTTGAACTGCATACCATATTTTTCTAAAAATGGAGCGCAAGGATTTGCAAGAAGCATGCCCACCGGTTGTGCCGTCGATAGAGTAGCCGAAAAGCTTAAACAAAATATGTACGAAGTGCCTACGGGATGGAAATATTTTGGAAATTTAATGGACGCTAATCAACTATCGTTGTGTGGAGAAGAAAGTTTCGGAACTGGTTCGAATCATATTAGAGAAAAGGATGGTATTTGGGCTTGTTTATGTTGGCTTTCCGTTGTTGCAAATACCGGTAAATCTGTTGAAGAAGTGTTGGTCGATCATTGGAAAAAATATGGAAGAAATTATTTTACTAGGTATTTGAATACATTTTTTATTTATGCCTGATCTAAAAATATTTAAAATTTGTTTTCATAATTTTATAGATACGATTATGAAGAATGTGCTGCAGATACTTGCAATCAGATGATGGCTGAAACTGAAAAAAAAATTACTGATCCGTCATTCATCGGTAAAGAATTTACATTTGGAAATAAGACTTATAAAACTAAAATCGGAGATAACTTTTCATATGTTGACCCGATTGATAAATCGGTGGCTACAAAACAAGTATAAAATTATCTGTTTATTTATTTTTTTGGTAGATATTATAGAGACAATTTTTAATAATTGACATTTCTTTCCAGGGTCTTCGAATTATATTTGAAGATGGATCTCGTATTATATTGAGGCTAAGTGGTACAGGAAGTTCTGGTGCCACTGTCAGATTATATATTGATTCTTATGAGGCTACTAATGTTTTGGGAGACGCACAAGACATGCTAAAGCCTTTAATTGAAGTCGCTTTGGAGATATCCGAACTGAAAAAATACACGGGTCGTGACCAGCCAACAGTAATTACTTAAAACACAAATCTCTCATTGTGCTATACGATATTCTGACAGGCATATCAAACTGGATATTTTATAAATATGATTTAAGAAGAATTTTTATTATGAGTCATGAGATTATTTTCGGACTTAAATATTATTAAATTTTATTATCCAAGTATGTCACTAAGCTTGAATTAATCATACTTTTTTTGATAATATGACCCATTGTCATACTTAATACTTTTTTTTTGTACTTTTATGAGTAAAAATTAAACGAACGAACTCTGTCCCATTCTGAATTTGTCTTTTTGGCTTCTGAATCGTTTTCAGAACATAAAACTGAAAAACTGATTTTATTAGTATTATTGAATAATATATGTCTCATGTTTCTTTTTCTTGTTGAATTTTATGTATGTTAATTGAACTTTAATTATTGTATAATATATTTTCCATAATTGTGTATTTTTGTTTGCATTTTTAAATGAAATTCTTGCTTTCATGGATTGCATTTCATTATAATAAAATATCTATGAACAAATTATTGTTTTATTTCATTATAATTTTGCATTAAACATTTATTTTAAAATCATAAGAATATTTGATACATAAAAATAAGAATATTATTAATATTTACAATTATTAAATATATTTTAAATATAATAATTAATTTTAAATATAACTAATGAGTGATAAGTGTGATTGTTAGTGGCAGCTCATCCTAAATGGCTATGGAACTGCAACCCATCCTTTATAAAGTATATGTTTTGCTTTTGTTTTAATTCCTATATTCGTTTTTTACAGATACAATACATATTTTGATTCTTGTATGTATATGTTTTTGTATTTTGTACATGAGAGAACATACATACTATTTTCGTTTTCATCGCTGCAGTCCCTCTACTACAAATTTTCACGAGCCGCCACTGGTGATTGTTGTAATCAATATTAAAAACAATTACTATATCAATAATATTTTCATTATCTCAGATCACATAAATGCTTTCTTAAACTAAAAAAATTATATTTTAATAGTAACAGTTCGCAATCAGTCTTAATTTTTTAATTATTCTGTTGTCATTTCAACAGAAACAAAATTTTAATCACCGACGAAAAATTGAGCAAACAAATTACACGCGCCGACAATAAAGATCACAACGTGAAATATGACTTTTAAAAAGGTTAATTTTCCTCTCATGTAAAGTGATGTCATATGCAGCAGACTCGGCAATGTAAACACGTGAATCAATCCACTAATTGCTCCAGTGTATCTAAAAAATAATTCATTAGTATTTTGATGAATATGTATTGGAAAAATTAAGAATGTGAACTTACCTAATTATAGTGCCAATTTTCGGAACAAAACAAGCGAAAATAATACACACTATGATCATAATTAGGTTGTATATCAATACAATGCATTTATTCGAGCCATGTCCAATCGAGTCGGGTGAACCGAGAATTTGTACTCTTAACATATAAGCTATGAGTGGGTATACTGTTATTACTTGGAATAATAATAGAAGACGTGCCACCGCCGTCATTATGTCGCTTCTTGCAAAGTTGTTTAAAATATTCTGTGATTAAAATCATGTCTTAATTGTTTTTTGTATGAAATTAATATTGTACAATGTATAAAAAATGTTTAGTACTTACATCTTCAATGCAGGTTTTGGCCAGTGGAAAACAAATGTAGAATACTGCTCCCACCAGCATGTACGTCATCATAACCAGGAAAAAAGCAATGCTTAAATCACGACCCTTAAGATAATATTTTCATTAGTAATTTCGTGAATAAATATATTATTACACTCTTTTTTATACTCACATTATTTTCTTGATGTTTATTATTTCTCATTACTGTTATTATGATATTATGAATGAAAAAGCTTAATGCTAGCATTCCACTCAACACACTGAAATCTGTTTTTATTGTAATTTCAGATACCCAAGAATCGATGTGTAAACCCCATCCTGCACCCTTTATTATTACAAAAACCATCAAATATAATACTGAAAGTGTTCCTATAAAAAAAAGTCGAGTTTATTAGAAAAACTTTGCACACATCCAATATTTTTTTGAGTAAAATATTTTCGTTTTTACCTAAAGAATTGAATTTTGTGAAAAATGATGTAGTACTGAAATTTAACAGAGGAAAAATAATGATGGCAACATAAAAAGGAACGCTTGAATTTAGATCCCAAAATTTTCCACCCCAAGTGCCTGATCCAATATCCATATTCGCTGGTGTAACATTTAAATGCTTCATGTTATTCGGGCATACAACACCATATGGATCAGTCGATATTTGTGTTGTATTAAATGGAATTTCTAAAATGATATAACGAGATAATTTATTATTAATATACAAATTGCATACAAACTATTATATATTATTTATAATTAACCTCTGAAATAGTTCACTGAATAATAAAGGAAATTCGTCATCAGCACCC
Source organism: Hydropsyche betteni (assembly GCA_028571205.2). Lineage (NCBI taxonomy): Eukaryota > Metazoa > Arthropoda > Insecta > Trichoptera > Hydropsychidae > Hydropsyche > Hydropsyche betteni. The sequence continues at coordinate 1,979,425 of JAOXNN020000036.1, read as the reverse complement.
AATAAACAATATTGGCTCCTAACATTACAATGAGACTGAAAACTTTTGCTACAATTTCAGCCCATCGCCCCAGCAAAGTTCGACACAGATCAGATACTTCACATTCTGCATTTTCACCTGGTTAAAATATTAAATAATTCAAACTTTATTGTTCACTTCAATACGAAATTGATGAAATAAAGATTTCATAATGAGTTACAAACGAACCGTGATGATAACAGACTTTGAGCAGAATATATGACGTGTATAAACAAAGAGCACCCATTCCTAACATAAGTAAGATTCCAGGTAATAAACCAGCTCGTTCAATACCCCAAGCCATCGTTAGCAATGAACTTCCCATCACAGTATTCCAAACTGCAAAACTGTAAATAAGATTCAAGTTAATTGTTTGACTAAAGTTTTGGTAAATTTGCTAAAGTGTGATTATCAATGTACATTGTTTTTTAATAGATACATAATAACAATTGACGTAATCCAATCATAATTAAGACGTAAGGTCATATCAAACAGAAAGATGACCTTGTGACTTCATAAGAAATCGCAAAAAAATATATTTTCAATAAATTACACAAAATATTAATATTTTTGGATAAATATTATGCATTATTTCACTTTGAGGTAATTATGAATTCATATTTGATAAAAAATTAACATGGGTACTGTTGAACTTACATAGTTACAATGGAACTCTGTTTCTTTTTATCACTTTTAGTATTATATTTGTATGTATCGTAGAATTGTGATGAAGAGATGAGACTTTTTCGATCCTCCTTAAAATAAAATATTATATAGATAATATTGTTATTGTAAGATTTGTCAATATTTAAAAAAATATTTCTAATTGTTTACCTGTTTTTCTTCATTTCTACCAGGTATCTTTATATATCCATTGAAATCATCATTCATGTTTAACTTAGACTCAACGAGTAACGGACTATTGACATTCATTTTGGAAGAACTTTCTTTCCTAGATCTATGAAAAAATAATCAGACATTAGGTACTATTTTTATTATTATTTAAATATTAACTTAGTATATACTAAAGTTCAACAATAAGTTAGTAACAGATAATGTAAAATAAAACACATGGTTAAAGTGATTGATAAGCAAAAACTTTATAATTTATTATAGAATAAATTTAATGGATCACGACAACTGTCTTGATAAACAATAACTATGACTTTGTTCATTTATGTGTAACTATTGTTCCTATAAATTAAAAAATACAAAAGATAAAATATAGATTTATTAAAAATCCTACATAAAATTTTGAATGCATGGTAATTATCATGAATAATAATTGACTTTGAATGATTTAATTCTTATAATAAACTATTTTTTAATTAACATTTAAAATAAATAAAGATAGTAAACGGAATAATTTATTAGATAAAGAGATTTACCGATTGAAGTTCTTCTTTGAATTGATTAGGGATGACTGAGGAGGAGACCGTGCACAATCTGAACTCTCGGAGAACTGATTCGCAAATAAACTGCCACAAATAAAAAGATCAATATTTATATAAGATTTAATATGCATTATAAGGAAATATAAATACATGAAGATAAAATATCAAGGAACAACATAATCAATAAATAACAAGAAAAACTAACAAACATTACGTATTTATTTGTAATCATTGTTAGTTTGACAATGACAACATCGGAAGTTTCATATGATTATCTAAACGAACTTTCCTGGTTTTTATCAGAGATGAATATTATTTTTGTACGATGCGTGAAAAGCAAAACAACTCTAAAATAATAATCTGATCTGAATAATTCTCAAATGACGATACATTGCTGCAATTATGTTATTAAAATCCACAATTAATAATATTTACAATTAACACCATTTCGATTTTCAAAACACTTATGAAATCTTTTAATACTTGCATAATATTATTTTAATTATTTATATTTGATTTTCGTAATAAAAAAATCATTAAAAATAAAAATAAATGTTTTTGTTAGATTATGACTTGAAATTTTAGTGCTATCTGATTTCTTTATATACTTAAGTGATTTGGCAAATTAAATTTTTCCAAGCTTTTACAATTATGATAAAAATAATGAAATGTGGGACACAAAAAAGATAATTTTTGAAAAACATCTTGAATCATTATTAAATTAGGTAATTTAACATAAGATGCAATAGATGTTGTAAATTGCATCAGAAATACAAATCAAAATAAGTTCAAAGTTCTTGAAATTAATTGATTTTTTACCATAATTTATATTAATAATATGTCAATTACACATGACACTTTGAAATTAATGAGCTTGAGGATCATATGGCTTTTTTTTGATTGACGATTCTTATTCAATGTTTTCGCTTTTTATTTTATCCCATGATATTTTGACAAGTCTCATTAATGTCAAACATTCAACATCCTGAAGCCGTCGATTTTCCGAATGAAAGTTATTTTTTTTATTGTAATCATTGTTAAATTTCTCTCTCATTCAAAAAAAAAATTATTCATTATATCTTTGGGCCATTTTTGACATAAAACAATTATTATTTGTTATACATAAAATTTCAATTTGACACCTAGATGATTTTTATGATGAGGAATTATGCTAGTGTAATACATGCTTGATAATTTTACACAACTTTCAAATATAAACGACTTCGTTGAACTAGTTTTATCACGTTTTTGCACCGAATAATGTAATGTAAAGTAATAATATTTATGAATGGAAAACTCAATCGATAATAAATCAAGTAGGTTCAAAAAACCAAAATGGATTCGACACATTTTCAATCCAAACATGCTAATTATATTTATCTGAACGTGTAATATCGCAACAATCGTAAATCAATCTAGTTTATAGTTCTATTTATGTTATTTCTAAATTGAACAATCTTAACAATAATATTATAGGATTTATAAAACAAAATTCATCAATTCTAAAACTATTTGCATTTTTGAATACGTAAATAATTAAAATATATTGGATGGTGTATTAAAACGCTTTTAATTGTAAAAGACAGAATGCTGATAATAAAAAAGATTGATGACAGGAAGCATTTGAATAATTTTACGAACGGAAATAATATCAACACGGAAACTAATCGCGCGAACATAACTATTATTCACTTTCAAATATTGTTATCCATACCCTTTGACACTTTACAAAAAAAAAGCGCTACTGTTTCATCAAGGTTTTTATGCGAATATTACTTATCTAAATCAAAAATTTCAATAATATTTCGAATTTGTAAAAAAACTACTTCACTTACCAACTAAACACGCGTTCGATGCTACCGCATTATGATTTTCAACTAATGATTTTGATATTAGTTTGAAAACAGATCTCAGTGGGTATGTCATAACTATTATTTTTTTCAATAAATTGTAAGTACGCGCGTACTAGTGATATCATTTGCAAAATTAAATTGTTATTAATATGGATAATTCAATAATAAATAACGCTATTCAGAATCAGGTCTGATATTTAATATATCGAATTGAAAAATGCTCAGTTTCGCATTGATGATTGTTGATAATTACCTTATTATTGGAAAGTGATCTTTTAATTACGTAAAACGTTCGAAATCTTAAGTACTTTCCGTCCTTCAACTTTGAACGAAGTTTTGTTTTCGTTTTAACGATGACGACTAGGACATGTAATTATCTAAATTTTTTGTTAATTTTGTTTTATTTCCATAATAACTTATTCGTAAGATAGTATCGTTTATTTTGACACAATAAATCAAATAGAACATGCCATGAAATCAAACATTGACTAGTAACGTATTTGCAGATGGATAAAATATAAATACAATTTCAATAAATTTTGTGTTATACTATTCATATAAATTTTATGTATTAAGAAAATTTCCAATTTTCTAAACGTCGCTTTGATAATTTTCTTATTCATATCAAATATTGAATAATTTATGTTTATATTAATGATTATGAAAAACCCTATTTTTTATCATAATAAGTTAACGACACCAGTGGTTGACCACTTGAAAACGTAAAAATTAAGGTTTTTAAAGACGATAATCTTTTGGAAAGGGTGCGATAGATAAGATGTACCTAATAACCAGCTAACTCATCACACCCCTTCGTCGTCTATTATCGTCTTTAAAAACCTAATTTTTTACGTTTTTCTAAGTGGCCAACCACTGGTGTCGTTACAGTATTATAAATTTTTCGTATCTTAAAAAAAAATTGAAATACAATCTCACGAACTCACCCATAACTGTAAGCTGACTCCATTGAACTAGCCAAGGTTGCTTCGTCTCCAGACTCGTCGTCGATCTTTTTCAAATCATTATTCCCATTGTACTTCATTTTGCAAATACGCCCGAACCGAACCCCAAAACAAAACACCCAAGTTTGAGAAAATCTAAAGAATATCTTGTTGTCAAAAAGGCTGTAGCGCGAAACGCGTGCTGAACCCCCCAACGCACTACAAACAATAATAAACCGCCGGAGCAATCGGCGATGAAATATCAAAATGTGTGTGCGAAAACGACATAGTAACCGTTTCCAAATTAGCAATTCGATAACGGGGCTCGGATGATAGGTTCGAGAGCCATTTCGAAGGTTTTGTGTCAATCATCGGCACGGTTTATAGTTCTGCACTCGTTCAAGTGTGGTGAAGGGCAAAAGTTATGTATATTGTTTTCAATTATTGTGAATAGATTAATTGGCTATTCAATATATCTGGTTGTTTTTGAATTTTTCTTGTATGTGTGTTTTCGATGGATAAGATGTTTGTTGGTAAGTTTATTTTTTTGTTAGTAATGATGTTTGTGAAAAAAACCAATTTATGAAATTAATATAATCTTTATTTACAATGCAACAATGTTTTAATACTTTTATTGTAATTGGGCTTCATTACAAATAATATATTGCATGAATTGAGAGTAATCACATCGGTCTCAAGGTTTATACAAAGTCATAATTAACGTAAATTTATTACGGAAAATAAAACATTTTAAAAAACCATAACGATTACTTTAATTATAAACAATTCAATTTCTTTATTTACTATCCTTCGTCTTTCAATAAATTAAAATAAGGAAATAGATTATTTGGTAACAATTTTAAATATTGAAGCCCATTTTTCTCATGCAAGCTTTGTGGTCTTCGATGAGTTTTGTACAATTTTCTTCTCCGTTTTCCACAATGCTGAAACAAAACAATAAAATCAATATCGATTATATTATCAAATCTAACATTTCTGGGTAAATAATACGATAATATTTAGATGACATTTCCAAGTTCAGGGTAATTCGAGTTCCTATTGATTTGAACATTACGAACGGAAAACGCGCAATTTGCGTAGTCGAATGACGTAACAGACATTATTGACAATTTGCAGCAGAATTGTATAAACGAAAGGAAAACTAGTTTTGAAGCACCCGAATTATATAAATAGGATTTTCGGCAGGTGACAGATGACAGGTGTCGAAGGATTCGGTTACCATTGATCTCTGACGCGCTTTGTTTCAGGACAAGCGCAACAGGCTTTGCATTTAGGTTTTTCGGTGGAAGCAGGTGCAGGCGCAGCAGCCTCTACGCTGACGCCGACAGCTGCCGCCGTTGAAGCTGCCGCGGTGCTCCCGTTCGCCCCCATCGCCGGTTATCTTTTCTAACCTCAAATACTGATCCTTCACTTCGAAACCAGCTGTCAATGAAAACTCTTACCATAACTTCTTATTTATCGTCTATCTCGAAAATAAATAAAAATCCATTTAAAACAGGACAAAATATTGATTATTTATATTCCTTAGATTTAAGGTTTCATACCGGAATTGAACCGTGACAGAAAACCGGAATTTCGCAGGAAAATAAATATCGGTTTAAAAAAATATTGTCTTGTGTTTACCATATTGGAGGAGATAAATATAATATCCACATATAAATCTGATTAAAAATGGCGAAAAAATAGCCAATCGCATCGTCAATGTGCGTCAGCGTTATATATTTTTAATATGGCAACATTGTTAACAGCTATCGTTGTCAAAAAATTAACCTCTTTGTTGTTTCTGCGTGCTTTTTGAACGGCGCTGAAATTGAATAAAAAATGTTTCGCAACACGGTTAGCATCACATTTTAGAATTCTTTTAGCGACTTATTCCTACTTTTGTGCTTGAAGTCAATCTTTTTTAGTGATATTTTAAATCTTGAATAATTTGTTTTCATGTAACAATTCTTTGTAGCAAATATTTTAACTTTTTGTGTCTTTGTATTTTATGTTAATTCAACTATTTAGAACTTTTTCATATTCCTGAATTCAACTCTTTCTGCATTTTCAGGCGATATCCATTTACAATGCTGTCTCTAAACTCCAGTCTAAACAAATCCACTGTTCTTCTGTATGCTTGAACGATGTGAAATTTGAAAAGAGTAAATTCCTAATTGAATTTTTTTGAATTTCATATACAATATGTAAATTTACAATTTCGATTATTTCAGGCATTAATCAAGTAACGTTACTAGGACGAGTAGGCAACGAACCACAAAAAAGAGGAACGAACGAACATCCAGTAGTAACGTTTTCTTTGGCTACTCAAAATAATTACAAATACGAATCGGGAGATATGCTTCAAAAAACCGATTGGCATAGAATTAGCGTTTTCAGACCTAATCTTAGAGATACTGTATATACTTATTTGAGAAAAGGCCAAAGAGTGTATATCACCGGCAAATTATCATACGGTGAAATAAAAATGGGCGACGGTGAAGTTAGAAACACTTGCACAGTTATAGCAGACGATGTAATATTTTTCCAAACTTCATCTTCATCAGAGAGTGATTAATAATCTCAAACAATATCTTTATTTTTTTAGTACGTATATGTTTATTTTTGTATTTACATGATCTGATCATTATTGTTTCAATATAAGTATAGTTTATAGATAAGAAATTTAATAAACTGAAGAGACATCTATTGATTGTTTAATTATATTTTCAATTTTATAACTAGTACGAAATAGTAAAAACACAATCGTTTGAATCTTTATTGATAGATGGTTCAAATAAAATTGTGAGATTATGATGGCAAATACAATCTGATAAAAAATAAAAAATTGCAAATTCTTTATCAAAAATGATCTAATGTATAACTTCATATTCAAAACAAAATTATTTAAAAAATTAACTGTAAAAATTGTTGTTTTCTAAGTCTTATTGCTCATGTTTTCAGATGATTTGGTACATTTTGTTTATACATTTACAGTAAAATGGACAGATATGAATTATTTTGGGAAAAAACATTAGGATTATGTGATAAAAATAGCAAAAATAGGTTTGATTTGTTTATTCGCATTCTATTCATTCCGTTCATCTTTCAATACATAACAAACTGTATATTAAACAGAACTCTGAAAAAACTTATGATAAATCTTAATTTTATTATGTGGTAAATATCCCAACAAGCTTATATATTTAATTTTATAACCATAAATCGAGAAAAGGCCATGATAAACAGGTAGTGAACCCAATTTTTTAAATACAAAATTTACTCTTAAATCGCTTATTGGTTCATTTACCCTTAGGCTTCTTAGATTTAAAATCAGAAAGAAAAATAATATCCTTCCAACATTACACATCTTACATTTTGCTTAGTCTTTTTTTGGCAATGACAATTTGTGTCTAATAAAATTCAAATACGTACATACTAAAAATCATAAAGCTCTTTAAATCTTCTAAACTTTATTTTCCTGTACAAACTTAGATGAACAATATAATTCGTAATTAATTATGTACATTATTTCAGAATATTTTTCTTTATCTGAACAGTAGAAAGTCACAAGAGATCACAGAAAAATATAGCTGGAAATTTAACCACTTATAACAGTTCGAACCACTTGAAAATGCGTTATCACAGAAATAAGACAATTGTTCTTTAAATATTTTCAAGTGATGTTTATATAAATTTTTAACTACAGTAATTGTTATTTCAAACAGAATGAAATACTGTATAAAAATATATTTTACTTTAGATATAGAATTTGAAATATGAGAAAAGAAATATTTTCATATATAAATACATTTATTTAAGATGTCAACAATATAGCTTCCATCCGTATCTGCGTTTCGGGATTGTGGAATGTTAAAGCAGACAAGAGCACTTAATTTGAAAAGTACAGTACTAAATTGAAGCTAAGATTCAGTTTCGAAATCTATACAATTGATTTTACAGTACATTCCAAGTTCAAAAAGATCTCAACTTTTTGAAAAATAAAATATAAAAAAGAAACTCTTTTAATGAAAAATATACAAGTAGTTCATGACTTGAAATACAAAAACTATATTATAGATACAATTTAATAACAAAATATATAAACTAACATTACAATTACGTAAAATGTATTGGCACATAAGATTTAAGTGTCATATCACATTATTTTTTGTCACTTTCACAATAAGTTTATCAGTCTTTGTAAACTTGGATCATAATTAATTCACTTCTTCAAACAAACAACAATCATTGCTGAACACTTTGTTCGATTTTTAAATTTAACGAAGCAATGTGCTGGTCTCTTTCGCGAGATAGTTTTTGGAGATTCTCACCGACTATCATACTAATTCGATGCTTTTCCGAATGACTCAATTGTTTCGGAGAGTCGGGATGCAATCTTTTCCGAGACTGGAACTCCGATGGCATGCTGAGATCTGTCGGCATATCGTCGTCTGGGACGGGTTGATTGTACGAAAAATGCGTAGAATCCTCTTCGATTTTCAGTTCAGATTTAATTAAAGGTAAAGGTGCAGGTTGACTTTGCTGGGATGGCCTGGTCGGGCTCATTTGTTGACGGAGAAGAGAAATATTCTTGATATTTTTCAGTTCTGTCGGGTTTCTCAAAAATCTATAAAAAAATTATTATTAAAAAAATATTCGTAATAGTATCGAAGAAAATACAAAAAATAATACATACTGATAACAGTGACGTTCTCCTTGCACTTTCCTCAATATATTCACTCTGTAATAATAACGTAAAGCTCTCGACATTTTATCGTAATTCATGGAAAGATGATTCTTCTGGATTCCCCAAAGTTTAGCGAGACCGGCCGGATCGACTATTTTGAAGACGCCAGAATCGTGATTTTTCCATGCGATGTAGTTGGTGTATCTCTGTGTAGGATCGTTTAACAGTTGCTGCAAGAAGTCCCACAAAAGACGTCCATCTACAAAAAAAAAAAATTAACAATCAATCAAAAGTTTAAATCGCTCCGTTCAGTGTAAAGAAATTGGATATAATAACTTACTCGTATTCGGTTCTGGCATGTCACTGGGGAAAAATTCCCTTTTGAAACCGTTCGAACTTCCGGGCGTGAGGGGAGGTTGTTGATTTGACATGCTCGTGTGAGAAGGAGTCAACGGCTCTTTGGGCGAGCGCGGCTGCGGTGGTGGAAGAAGGCAAATAGGAGAAACTGCATAACTCGGCGTCGTCGGGGGAGTACTCTGAGCTACCGAATGCGGAATAGACAAGCTTTGAGGTTTGCTGTCTTGATAGGCGTCTTCGTCTGAATCTGACTGATTACTTCCCGAGCTTCCGCCAGAATTAGCGTTTCCGTATAAAGCTTGCACATAATTTGCGGCAGTTCCGTTTTCTATGTGTTGTGGACTGCTAGATTGGCTGTCTATGGACGGCGCCGGACTCAACGTCACAGAATTGCTCTGATTTATAAATTGAGCTAAATTCACGGCTTGCTTCACGTTTTGGAAAGTAGATTCGGCCGACGGCTGCGCGAGAAGGTTCCAGTTCGGCGTAGGAGGATGAGAATGAGGACTCAACGGGTAGGGAGCTCGCGACGTAGGAGTCACCGGCGACGACGGCAAGCAACGTCCCAGCAAAGAAACGTCTCTCACCAACATTTGCAAAACGTTATGCAGCACGTCTCCGACGCCGGGGCAGCGCTCTCCCAAATCGTTTTTGGTAAGCAAACACAGAGCTTTACCTGCGGACGAACAATTCGTTATAACAAAAATCACTCAATCGAGAACATATAATTTGAATAAAGACGCTAACCGTTCATTTGAAACATTTCCATGTCGAACTTGGGCAGGTCGAATTCCCTTTCGCACCATTTTAAGAAAGTGGAAACGTCTTCCCGATTCCAGATGCGGGGGTCCGGAGTCAGGGATTGGGGCAAGTGCGCCTTGAGATCCGACAGCGGGGGCAGGGGCACGGCGGACGCCATCGAAGGCGCCGTGGCCAATCCGAGGGGGTGACACCTCCAGAACACGTCGGGATTGAACGGCAACTGCATCGGAATACGATCCATCGTGTTGACGGGCGGGAGTTGCAGGGGTAAAAGCTTCATACCCCTCCGATTAACTTGCGAGTTTCGCTGTTATTTTGCCTGCAAACGAAAAGTGCAACTTTACAAATTTGAAACTTTTTTTTTTAACGCGCGCTTCACCTATCGACCGGAATTGCAACTAAACAAACTTCGCGTTTCTGTCGCGACTCGACAGATGGCGTTGTCGATTTCGATTGACATTTTTAACGATCGAAAAACAATAATGCAATTCGTCGCACGTGCTCATTGGCGAATACGAAATCGCGAAGATTCTAAACGACGAACCGGAACCGAGAACGCACATCGAGGCGAAGACGTTATACATCCGACCGCACGTGGGTAGAACGGATATTGCGACGAGGACGTCGCTCCCGAACGATCGATCGTTTCGAAAAATGCAACACGTCGCAAAGGGCAGATTCCTTCGAGCGCTTCCGGGTTGGCGCCGCGCGCTCATGCTCTATGCGCCGCCCGCGACAACAGGTGTCGCCGACCTGTTGCGCGCGAAAATCAAAAAAAAAAATTAAACACCATACGAAATCCGAAATGCACAAAACACTGAATATTATCCGTATATATATATATGAATATATATTAAAAAAAAAAAAAAAAACACTTCACAATAATTAAATTTGTTTAAAAAATATGTACCGATGATAATAATCCAGCGGCACTGTTAAAGGTGATGATGTTTTTTGTATGTTTTGTTTTATGATATTCAGGGCGGACTCCACGCGAGAGCGCGCTAGTCCTGACGCGCGTCGGCTACAGCTGCCGCACGACGACTGAGCGGTGGCGGGCGGTGCGCGGGATTGGGATCAAGCGCTGGACGTGAGATTGATTTACGACGCGGTGTGCAAAGACGTCGGCGGCGGAGAACTGCCGCGCGGCGATGAGCCATTTCCGTGGGCCACCAATTTGAATGACATTCCCGACGATTTGGGCAGTGTCCAATCCACCGACGAATTGGCGCGTTTGGCCGCACGAATGAATCAGAAGGCCTTTCCGAAACGTTTTTGGTCCTCCCGGCGCACCGGCTTTTATTGCAGGGTCATTCGTTGTGGCGCAGTAGAAGCGGGCCAAACGATGTCGCTCCAGAACATCGAAGGTATTCAGATATCAATCAGCGACTGGATAGGGTGCGAGCCTCTGGAACAGATGGCACTTGCTGATCGCGAACGCTTTTTGCGAACGCCATTGCATTATAAGGCGAGGCAGCTACTGAGCAAAAAATAGTTGGGGACTTC